>CM035357.1:6123548-6343933 GCA_020137815.1 Hormiphora californensis
TAAATCGGAGTTCTGAGACCGCCTGTATATCATTAAAACACTACTACAGCTTGATGTGACACTAATTACAGGTGGTCGACTAAACAGGGGGTAGTTGTTGTTGTGCTATCTGAGGGCTAATTGTTTTGTGCCGGAAGTGTGGTAGATCGTGTGATCTAACTGTTCCATATATACCACCCCGTACAATTCTGTGTAATTTGCCTGAATACCATAATATTGTTTATCATATCTTTTGAATCCATTTGAGAATTAAATTTTTAGATGGAGGTGTCGGCCTGAAATTTACCTTCATCTTAAACACCCCTAGATGATATAAACAAGGAATAATTTAATTAGAAATAATTTACCTAATTGTAACACAGATGGGTGTGTCCAGATACTCAACCTTTCCAATCATTACATTGCTGGCCTCTGTATCCGGGGGTAGTCGTCTCAAGAAATGCTGCTTCATCTGTAGATTGGGGGAGGATGTATTAGTTATTGTAGAGTTAAAGTTAACTGATATAGAGTGGAGGGAAGGTAGAATTGCTTTCTGTTAAGCCGGACAAAGCTTTAAAAGAACTGCGGTTAAAGACCTAACCACCAATTACTGGTTTAGAATTGTCTATCATCCTTTACTTTACTCAGTCTTTCTTTTGTTCATTCACTTTTGCCAACAGTTTGAGCCAGTTTGTTACTGTTTTCCCTGGCTGATTGAATGTCTGTATCATGGCATTAACCATTTATTCCTTATTTCGCATAATAACACGATTGTCTGTTGAATAGCGAACATATTTAAAACACGCCCTAGAATAAAATCATGGAAGACAATACTTCGCTTTGTCAAGGTACTTATAACTGTATTTTATAATTAATGTCATCCACCATGGAGAGATTGCTAACCACATTCAATCAATTGATAAAATATAGATGTTTCCCATTTCAGAGGTATCAAATATAACAACAATATCTCCCGATGGCTCGATACCAGCTCTTGATGTTCTACTCGCGGTGATATCCTTTGTACTAGGTTAGTTAAATTTTTAATTTGAACCGTACAAGATGGGTTGTGATTCGATTCCATTTTCATGGCTTGTACACATGTTTTGAACTACATGTTTTATTACAGAACTAAATTACCACATTATTTTCTAGGTGTTTTTGGAACGGTCGCTAACTCCTACATTGCTTTTGTGATATCAAGCAGTCCTAAACCTATAGTAAGTTCACACTCTTTCTATCAAACCAATACACGTTGAGAAAGCTTGTTTCGACCACTCAATAGCTGGTATTAATAAACGGGGATTCGCGGATTCGCGGATAATGTCCCGGATCGCGGATAAAATCGCGGATAATTAATCCCGGATTGGATCGCGGATCGCGGATAAGTAATCACGGATTGCGGATCGGGGATAAGTGATCGCGGATTGCGGATTGCGGATTGCGGATCGCGGATTGCGGATTGCGGATCGCGGATTGCGGGTCGCGGATTGCGGATCGCGGATAAGTAATCGCGGATTGCGGATCGCGGATTGCGGATCGCGGATCGCGGATAAGTAATCGCGGATTGCGGATCGCGGATAAGTAATTGCGGATTGCGGATTGCGGATCGCGGATAAGTAATCGCGGATTGCGGATCGCGGATAAGTAATCGCGGATTGCGGATCGCGGATTGCGGATCGCGGATAAGTAATCGCGGATTGCGGATCGCGGATAAGTAATCGCGGATTGCGGATCGCGGATAAGTAATCGCGGATTGCGGATTGCGGATCGCGGATAAGTAATCGCGGATTGCGGATCGCGGATAAGTAATCGCGGATTGCGGATAAGTAATCGCGGATCGCGGATAAAAAATCGCGGATAAAAAATCGCGGATAAAAAATCGTGGATAAAAAATTGCGGATAACAAATCGCGGATAACAAATCGCGGATAAAAAATCGCGGATAACGTTTTTATCTCTTTTTAGGCAACTTGTGGTCATTCTTAGGTGATTTTGATCGATTCCAGGTCATTTTGCTCATTTCTATGTCAATTTGGCCATTTCTGTACCATTTCTTGGCCACGTTGGTCAATTCTAGTTCATTTCCAGGTCATTCCTGTATATAGTTCATTGTGCTAGACCATTTTCGTGTGGATTTGGATGGTTCTGGGACACTTTGGTCAATTACGAGTAATTTATGTGTATATTTGGATACTTTTAGGACTCTAATGTGACCGAAGTGTCCTAGAACCATCTAAATCCACACGAAAATGGTCTAGCACAATGCACTATATACAGGAATGACCTGGAAATGAACTAGAATTGACCAACGTGGCCAAGAAATGGTACAGAAATGGCCAAATTGACATAGAAATGAGCAAAATGACCTGGAATCGATCAAAATCACCTGAGAATGACCACAAATTACCTAAAAAGAGATAAAAACGTTATCCGCGATTTGTTATCCGCAATTTTTTATCCACGATTTTTTATCCGCGATTTTTTATCCGCGATTTTTTATCCGCGATTTTTTATCCGCGATCCGCAATCCGCGATTACTTATCCGCAATCCGCGATTACTTATCCGCGATTACTTATCCGCGATCCGCAATCCGCTATTACTTATCCGCGATCCGCAATCCGCAATCCGCGATTACTTATCCGCGATCCGCAATCCGCGATTACTTATCCGCGATCCGCAATCCGCGATTACTTATCCGCGATCCGCAATCCGCGATCCGCAATCCGCGATTACTTATCCGCGATCCGCAATCCGCGATTACTTATCCGCGATCCGCAATCCGCAATCCGCGATTACTTATCCGCGATCCGCAATCCGCGATTACTTATCCGCGATCCGCAATCCGCGATCCGCAATCCGCGATCCGCAATCCGCGATTACTTATCCGCGATCCGCGATCCGCAATCCGCGATCCGCAATCCGCAATCCGCGATCCGCAATCCGCAATCCGCGATCACTTATCCCCGATCCGCAATCCGTGATTACTTATCCGCGATCCGCGATCCAATCCGGGATTAATTATCCGCGATTTTATCCGCGATCCGGGACATTATCCGCGAATCCGCGAATCCCCGTTTATTAAAGTGAGAGTGGACCGAATCAGAATTGGACAAATTTGTTGTAGGTAGTAGAGATTAGCTTTCTGAGCATTTTGCGTTTTTGCCGCTCAAAATCGACCCACCCATCACTGAGATATTTTTGTTATGTTGGGAGAATTCCTGCTGGATCAGTATTTATCAAACAGGATAGAAACAATCCTTGTGTTTTACTAACACATTCTTTAAATTCTTAATATTCTGGCTTCCATTGCCCTGCTTCTGTGCATGGACATGTCAACCTCACTGCTTATATTCATAATGTGTTAGTAAAAAACCACGATTGTTTCTATTCTGTTTTATACATACTGATTAAACAGGAGTTCTCCCAACATAACAAAAATATCTCAGTGATGAGTGGGTCGATTTTGAGCGGCAAAAACGCAAAATGCTCAGAAAGCTAATCTCTACTACCTACAACAAACTTGTCCAATTCTGATTCGGTCCACTCTCACTTTAATACCAGCTATAATAACAGTAAATACATCGGTGAGCAGATCACTGGTGTGTTTACTGTGTGTGATCATGAGCCCCCTAACAATACTTTGTTACAGAAGCAGACGACATCTTTGTTCCTCAGTATGGCAATTACTGATGGTATAGGAGGGATCTGTAACATATACCTGGGCTGTATGATGTTACTGAAAACTACAACACCACCCGTTCCGGAGGTAACAAGGACTAGAAATATCGAGTAGCCCCCAAGTTCTTATAATTCTGTCTCATAATACAGGTGTTTTGTTTTTCTTTGGTGAAAAATATTCATTATGTTATAGTGTGAAATAATTATGACGTCATCAAAACATTATGTAAATTCATGTTTTCAGGTGATTGCCTATGTGATGGGGATCCTGTTTAATACCATTGCCATGACAACACCTCTCCTACAATGTCTTATCTCCACAGCCCGATTACTAGGTAACACACTTGTCAACTGTAAAATATTTCCTTTTATTTCCAAATTCGAAAGAGAAAATATAGATTGTTGGAAAACTGAGATACCAAACTAAACGTTTTAAACCCTATATCTCCCACACCAGGAACGTTCTGTACAGCGATCTACAAACACCCCACCACACAACGTGTCCTCTGTCTCCTACACTTCACCTCATGGACCGTCACCACACTCGTCAACATTTATCTGCCCATAAAGTTCCATTACGTCAACAAAAAACCTTACCCGGACGTCTACTTAGGAGGCGAGTTTCGGGCTCTGTACTATGGCTACGTTTCAATTCTCGTTTATTCAATGATAACAATTCCTATGATGAGCATAGCTGTAGCAATGAAGTTGGCCTACCTGAGGTGCTACCTAAACTTTGCTACTAAACGACAAGATAAACGACTCCGAGCAACTATCATGGTGCTGTTTTTTGCATTTTTCTACTTCATCTTCTACTTATACACGGCTATCTTCTACGCATTACCCCTTGTTCCTTATTGTAACTTTGTCAAACCTGCCTCCCTAACCCAGGGCATGTATTGGTTATCACAGAACAATCAGAGAGTTGTTTACTACCTTCACTGGTGGTTTTATTTCAGTATTTTCAGCTGCAGCTCCGTGAATTGTGTGGTTCATTTTGTGTGTAATAGCATGATAAAGAAACATTGGCGGACCAGGGTACTGGGACGGGTGTGGAGGAAGAAGGATAAGCGGTTAAATGTGGTTATACAGATGGCACAGATGGATATAGATGATTGAACTGATGTTTTTACTCCGTTTTTATATTTTACGTTTAAATTCTTTGAATCTCTATTTTAATTTGGAAATGAGCGTTGAAGTGACCGTTGATTCAGCGTGTTGGTAAGTCTCTAGTTCCCTAGTCCAAATAGTAGTAGTGTAGTAGCAAATACAGTTGGACCCCGATTTAACGGCACCCTTGGGGGAAAGGGTTTTGTCCGTTAAATCGGGGTGTCCGCTAAATCGGGGTCAAATATTGTTAATTTTCTATATTGGGGGAAGATTATGCTGCCGTTAAATCGGGGTGCCGCTAAATCGGGGGCCGTTAAATCGGGGTCCGACTGTAGTAAAACAAAATGAACAATAAAATAAATAATGAAATTGGGGGGGGGGGGGGGGGTCCAGCCCTAAAAAAAGCTAAAGGTACCCTGATTTTGGTCGATTGCTTTTTTATGTTGGCTTTTTTTAGCTTTTTTTAGCTTTTTTTAGCCCTACTTTTCAGCATTCATCTTGACACTTTTCCATTAAATTTTCATCCTTCCGGACGTCTATTGACTGCATTTGTTCATTTCCTGCACATTTTTTTACCATAATCTACCGTTTATGTCCATACATAGCAATTTCTGTATCCACCCCTACTGCCATTTTCTGGAGACATTTTTTCGATAAAAATATTATTCAAATTTGATAAAAATAGTTTTAAAAAAGTTCAAAAAACGTTATAAAACGTTATAATAAAAGTTTAAAAAATTTGGCGTCAGCGGGATTCGAACCTATATATATGAATCCACTAAAAACTCAATTTTAGCTTTTTTTTTAGCTTTTTTTAGCTTTTTTTAGCCTAAAAAAAGCTAAAAAAAAGCTAAAAAAAGCTAATAAAAGCTAAAAAAAGCTAAAAAAAGGCTGAAAAAAGCTAAAAAAAGCTAAAAAAAGCTAAAAAAGCTAAAAAAAGCTAAAGGTACCCTGATTTTGGCCGATAGCTTAGCTTTTTTTAGGGCTGGACCCCCCCCCCCCCGAAATTAAAATGATTCACATACCAGTTCCTGTTCAGAGTTGGTCCTGGAATGTTCCCGACTAGGGGATGGAGATATGTCAGGTGTGAGCCCCTCTTGTATCTTCGCCAATCCAACGCCTAGAGAAATAAGATATCATTGTGATAGATCCTTAGTGAAAGAAACAGCAGATAGTTTCCAAATTGATATTTAATTGCTGGGCTGGGCTCTCTTGGAATAACGTCAACTTATCATTGTAAAGCACGTAGCTACGAACGAAATACGATCTCTAAGACTTTGAAATTTCTAAAAGATTGAGAAGTGTATTAAACTCTCGCTGACAAAGCTGGGATACTCCCCGGATACTTATTCTAACACGTCTGTAATCAGACCAATACAGAGCTCTGCATGGGCAACTTACAAACCTAACTTAACTCACCGTTTTTAGCTTTGCTCCTCTTGTAACGTAATTTAAGGGGTGTATCATGTGTGTGCTCTCCAGTGTGGATATGCCGTTTGAGTAGAAGACCTCTGAGTTGTCCAGCAACTTCACTCGTTATGATGGCCCGTGAAACTAGTCTGTCCAGTGTCATCTCTGAGGGGGGGGGGGGGTGAAGGGGTAATGAGGTAAAGGGGTAATGAGGTAAAGGATTAATGAGGTAGACCCGTGAAACTAGTCGGTCAAGCGTCATCTCTGGGGATGGGGGGGTGGTTGGTTGGTTGGTTGGTTTTGCTGTACCTCGCACTGCAAATCACTTTCGTGACGCCTGGCTCAAATGGTACCGTCGTATCCGTCTGTCGTCGGTGTCATTGTCTTGAGCATAGATCACTAATGTTTCAGGTCTGTCATTGTAGAGCTAGGACACTTCCCACTTTCCCGCACGAATATTGCAGTGTTGGCAGACGGCCGCACTCTTTGCGTTACCGGCACAACTCACTCTGCTCGATAGGTCCGGTGTTCAGTGCCTAACTAGAGAACAGATAGAATAGGAACAGAGCTAAACAGAGTTTTAGGCAGACATTGCGTATAATTTAATGCAACAAGTTGATGAATGAATGACAGTTGAAACAGCGGGTAAATGAATTGGGATACAATTGTGGACTGTGGAAATGAAAGACATTGATTTTTATACGGTTTGAGTGGTTGTGCAAGGTGATGAATTTTAAGTGAGCGTTGATCAGTGTGAGCGAGTATTGGTGAGCGGAATGTACGTGCATTAATACTACGACTTGTTGAGTGAGCGTTTTAGTATCGGGGCTTTATATTTGTGAACAACAAACAAGACAGACTGACTTACGTCCTTGATAGATGTGGTGGGTACCGTGGCGAGGATGGTAGGTGTGTCGCTGTGATGATGCCTTTGGTTGTCGAATTGGAAGTTAGATTATCGGTGGGAGTTTGATCATTGTTATCTCAATAAATAGTTTTAGGTAGTTTTGGGTAGTTCTTAGTATGTATACTAACAGACACACCAGGGGGGGGCACAAACCACATCTCGTTACTAATACAAGGTGACAAAAGCTTTGTCCCCTTGCTGTGGCAAAGGACTGAGGGGAGTTAATGTACCCCCTCGTGAAGGTCACGTGTTATTTTATCATGGTTAGGAGCTCTTGGCAACCGCTCTCATCAAACCAATCAGCTAGGATGCTAAACTGAAAACTGAACTGCAGTGTTATTACTTATTATGGCTCATTGCTCGACCTTTTTCATTTTTGATTGATGGAACTTCGTGTATCCGGGGGAGGGGGATTAATAGACAAGGGAGAGTAGTCTGTTACGTGGGCTGATCTCCCGGTGCCTACCAGATAGCAGCCGTGATCTCTCGCTCGGGCAATGGGCAGTTAGAAAAGAATGCTTGATGCCCGCAAATACTCCTTTTCCCCTATAACATTGCGATAGCAAACGTGCGCCTCAAGCATTCTTTTCTAACTGCCCATTACCCGAGCAAGAGATCACGCCTGCTATCTGATAGGCATTGAGATCTGAGAGAGAGAGAGAGAGAGAGAGAGAGAGAGAGAGAGAGAGAGAGAGAGAGAGAGAGAGAGAGAGAGAGATAGAGAGAGAGAAAGATGGAGAGAGTGGGTGACTGAGAGAGAGCAAATCAATCCTTCGTAGCGTTATAACTGCCCATTACCCGAGCCAATATAAGTTATCACAAGAGAGAGATAGCTCAGGGTGACCGATAGAGCAAAAAGTATAACTGCCCATTATAGCTGAGCTGTTGGTTATTGTATTGTGGAGTCAGAGGGTCAGAGGGTCAGAGGAGGTAGAGAGAGAGAGAGAGAGAGAGAGAGAGAGAGAGAGAGAGAGAGAGAGAAAGAGAGAGAGAGAGAGAGAGAGAGAGAGAGAGAGAGAAAGAGGGAGAAAGAGAGAGAGAGAGAGAGAGAGATATAGAGAGAGAGAAAGATGGAGAGAGTGGGTGACTGAGAGAGAGCAAATCAATCCTTCGTAGCGTTATAACTGCCCATTACCCGAGCCAATATAAGTTATCACAATATAGTAAGTTCAATAGTTGGATTGCCAGTTTTTGTTGCGATTGCATTCAGTCTCTTCTGTTTCACTGATACCAACAAGACTTATTCTATTCTCCTAACTTAGACCCGGGTTTATAATGAATATATAAATTTTAGTAGTATGTTCTAATTCATATTTTAATATTAGCAGAGATTAACTCAACACGGTAAGAGATTATCAAGCGATGGGGATGATAAGATTCCTAGTCTTCGCTGCTTCATTGTGGGGGACAGCTGTTCTCACAGGTTGGTTAGTTTCATGAATACTTGATACGAAGTTATCATGGGAGACGGACGCTAGGTCTAACGCCTAGGTCTCATCGGACTTTAAATATACAGTCGGACCCCGATTTAGTGGCATCCTCGGGGGAAAATAATCCTGCCACTAAATCGGGGTGCCACTAAATCGGGGTCAAATAATGTTAATTTCCTATATCGGGGGAAAAAAATCCTGCCACTAAATCGGGGTGCCACTAAATCGGGGGCCACTAAATCGGGGTCTGACTGTAATACCTTTTTGATCAAAATACAGAGAGGACTCATGTGTACCAAGTCTAAAACAGAAGAACTCTATGTCAACTAAGTCTGGGGGGGGGGGGGGGGTTCAACCTAAAAATTTCGATTTCGATTTGCCAAAATCAGGGTATCGTTCGAAATTTGGGGGGGGGGGGTTCAACCTAAAAATTTCCATTTCCATTTGCCAAAATCCGGGTATCGATGGAAATTTTTAGAAATTTTTAGAAATTTTTAGAAGTTTTTAGAAATTTTTAGAAGTTTTTAGTACTAAAAATTTCCAAAAATTTCTAAAAATTTCCAAAAATTTCCATTAATTTCCAAAAATTTCTAAAAATTTCTAAAAATTTCCAAAAATTTCCATTGACCAAGAAAAGAAAAATTAACAAAAACTTGAAAATATATAAACACAGTTGTCGAAGAACTGGTTCCTTTTCCTTACCTCTTGTGACAACTGAGCATCAATAAGTTATTATATGATTAGATGACTGGTTAAAATGGTCTATTACTTTTTAGTGCACGAGGCCGAAGGCCGAGTGCTCTAAATACAACATATAAAATGATTTAACAGAGACCATGTACGAGGTCTACGTGGTCGGTGGTTATCAGATTGGAGGAGGGGTTGTCATGGAGGCACTTCTGCACCCAATCCAGTCAGCCCTCTTTACAATGTGCTTAGCATTCTATGCCTTAACTTATCATAACCCTCAACCCAAGGTATTCTACACAAACAAAACAAACAAACAAACAAACAAACAAACAAACAAACAAACAAACAAACAAACAAACCAGGTACATAACTTGTGATATTTTCAATCCTTGCCAATGTCCCGAATGAAGGACCCCATAAATTCAGCTCCTCCCTTTCAGGACTTATCTGGCTGTTTTCTATCAACAGGATTCGTGATGACCCTGATGTCCCTAGTGTCCTGTCAACCCCTCATCTTATCCTCTCCCTCCCTGGTACCCGCCCTCTGGGAGAGGGCCCTGTTTGATCTAGTGGAGGATGTGGACGTCTCCTTTTCCAGGGTCCGATCCATCACTGGTGAGATATAGAGGCTATTAGGGGGCCCGGCTATTATAAATGGCCGTTAGTGGTGCTCAGATTGGAGATCTGAGGTCAAAGTATGTCTCAAATACTGATACAGCCGGTAAAATAAACTGTTCTCGTGATGAAATTTCATAGATTGGGTACGTGTTTCTAAAGTATTGAAGTGTCAGTTCTGGAACGATATCAATAGCAGCCACTAATTAATTATTATTCCTCCTAGGTATTAGTGGAGGAGTATTCATCTTGATATTCTCTCTCACCTCTATCCTCTCAATGTCCACCTATCTGACACCATTTGTATACGAGATCCTGCTCTGCTCCCTTCCTGTAACCATGGTAATCATGGTGATAATCTACCTGCCTCTCAACCTTCCCTCTCTCTTCTTCCTACTGGCTAGTTTGGTGTTCCTAGCCATCTGGAGGTCCATCTATAACAGCACGGCACTAACAAAGAAGGTGTGTTGTTATTATCTGCATAGAGACTGATTTCCAAAATTGTAAAAAACAATTATGTGTTGTTTCTTTATCTAAAACAAATTCATAGTTTTGTGACAAAATCCTTCCCATGATACCCATCTGTATCTTAAACACGCCCCCCCCCCCCCTAGGTTCGAGGGGTCCTGAGAGTCTGTAACGTGTCTCTACTGGCTGGTCTAGCAGCAATGTCTATATTCCTGATACCATCTCTCTCCCACCCTCCCTCTTTGTGGCCCTCAGGGGATAGTAATGATGTTGGGCCTGGTAACGTTACCATTTCTACCTTCCCGGTCAGCCTTACACCCGTTTTCATAGGACTAGCTACAGGTATTTTTACTGCAGGCCCCAATTGTTTCATCTATATCACCAAATGATTTGCATATTAATTTTGGTCTTTCGGGGGCTGAACCTTGAATTCTTCATACAGTCGGACCCCGATTTACTGGACCCCGATTTACCGGGACGATAAAATTCCCCCAATCTAGGAAATTAACGGTAATTGACCCCGATTTACCGGTCAAAACCCTTTCCCCCGAGTATCCCGGTAAATCGGGGTCCGACTGTACTTTGTTTTTATTTGTGTAGCGCGGACACAGGCGACTCCAGCTGAACCTGTGATGTTATACCATTGGGTGTTAGTATGTATCTCTCAATTTACCTGGCTATCTCATCAGTATTAACGAATCTCTACCTCCCAGGTTTGGCATTTTCACTTGTTGTGGTACTACAGTTTGGAGTGGTATTCAATTGGCTGATCCAACCTAAACACAAGATACGGAGAGCTCATGGGCGATATATGGATGCAGTGATGTTAGCCATTGCTCTTATTGTTTCAGGTGACAACTTATAGGACACAGGATTATAGTAATGATATTTAGCGTGACAAATATCAAATAACAATGTGTCATAATCATGACATGTCATATACCATCCACAACTAGCTTGATCCTATAAATTAGTCTACATAATAGGGTGGTGCTACAGGCACATCAAAACAACCCCCCCCCTCGACCTGTCCAGGTGTATTTAATTTCCCGTTCATGGCTGCTGATCCCATCCTAACACCTGCCCTTCTCTCTCTGCTGTCCGTACCGGCTACCGGGAATACTGTCCATGTCAGGGAACAACGGTTGACACAGCTTATCACCGGACTAATGGTAAAGTTCTCTCTCTCTCTTAGTTATTATATAGTTCTCTCCTTTACAGTTTTATCTTCTAGTTCATTTTATTAATTATTCCCTAGTTATTCGCTAGTTCTCTCTCCTAGTTCTCCCTACTATGTAGTTGATGCATGGTAACTGTTACAGACCAACTGTTGTTCAGTATCTAACACCCCCTCCCCCCTCTATCCAGGTGTTTGGTGTGGGTCTAGTCCCTGAGTCCATCATTCACTCCTTCATACCCCTGGGTGTTTGTATTGCAGTGGTACTATTCTGGTCTTTCATTACTTTTACCAGAATTCAACTTGCTGAGAGGTTGGTTATTGAAATCATTCTAACCCCCCCCCTGACCCCTCTTTAGTTTTGAGTCGCCTGACACTGTCTGAAAAGTATATATGACCAATTCAATCTCCTCCCTCTGTTAGGTGTCAGTTATTGTTTCACTCGGAGAAGTATCACCCAGAGAGAGGGTACATAGAGAACACTCCCCAGAACATTATCAACTCCTACTAGGCCAGTCATATGATGTCGAAAGTAGATCAAAAATCGGCGTTCAAGTTGTAAATCTAATTCCACTTCTATGGCACTCTAATAGGTCCCTAGAACCACCAAAAAAATTCACCGCACTCTACGCGTTGGAGAACTTGACTTAATTGGGCCTAATTGGTTACAGGGTACTTTCAGCCTGAAGCCAACACCGTAAGTGCCCTTAGAGTAGGAGTAGAGAAAAAACAAGGGCACTAAAGTGATCAGCGCCCTCACATTAGTGGTGGTAGGTGCTGGAATTAAGTCTCTATCTCATCCTGTTAATTAGATAATTGGATAATTAGATGCGCACATAGCCGTTTTATGGTTATACGGTAAAAACCATCTTAGGAAACGAGTAGAGAAAAAACCAAGGGCACTAAAGTATTCAGCGACCTTACATTAGTGGGGGTAGGTGCTGGAATTAAGTCTCTATCTCATCTGGATAATTCGATAATTGGTTAATTAGATGCGCACATAGCCGTTTTTGGCCATATGGCTATATCCACTTAGGAGAGGCGTAGAGACTTTTTACAGGCGCCATTTTGTAGGCAATGGCCAAGTTATGGGGGGTCTACGTCGGACTTTTAATCTCTATCTCCAACCGTTTAGCCGTTATTAGGCTTTAAAGGTGCTCAAAATCGGGCTTTTTACCGTTTTTTGCTCATTTTGAGCGCCTTTAAAGCCTAATAACGGCTAAACGGTTAGAGATAGAGCTTAAAAGTCCGACGAAGACCCCCCATAACTTGGCCATTGCCTACAAATGGCGCCTGTAAAAAGTCTCTACGCCTCTCCTAAGTGGATATAGCCATATGGCCAAAAACGGCTATGTGCGCATCTAATTAACCAATTATCTAATTATCCAGATGAGATAAAGACTTAATTCCAGCACCTACCCCCACTAATGTGAGGTCGCTGAACACTTTAGTGCCCTTGGTTTTTTCTCTACTCGTTTCCTAAGATGGTTTTTACCGTATAACCATAAAACGGCTATGTGCGCATCTAATTATCCAGCTATCTAATTAACGGGATGAGATAGAGACTTAATTCCAGCACCTACCCCCACTAATGTGTGGGCGCTGATCACTTTAGTGCCCTTGTTTTTTTCTCTACTCCTACTCTAAGGGCACTCACGGTGTTGGCTTCAGGCTGAAAGTACCCTGTAACCAATTAGGCCCAATTAAGTCAAGTTCTCCACCGCGTAGAGTGCGGTGAATTTTTTTGGTGGTTCTAGGGACCTATTAGAGTGCCATAGAAGTGGAATTAGATTTACAACTTTTACGCCGAGAAAAAAACGTCATATGACCGGCCTATACACTATACTACAGGTGAGTGTAGCTCTAACAGTACTTTTTATCCATTCTACTATGCTATATAATAGACTGTAGAACTAGAATTTCTATTGAGTGTTACATTTTGAGAGATAATATAGTTGAAATGGTTGAGTGGTGACGATTTCGGCAATATTTCACCTTTTTATTCACCATAACAATAACCCTCTTTCCTGTAGCTGGTTCTGTCACTCCTGGTAGTTGGTGTAACGTGTTCTCCCTACGCTCCCCTCTCTCTTCCCTTCCTACTAATTACCATCGTCCTATTCCGAGAACATCTGATGCCCATGGTGGTGTTCGAGAACCTCCTACAGATTCTTGAGGATAATTCTAGCCCGGTAAGTGGGACACCCTGCAGATTCTTGAGGATAATTCTAGCCCGGTAAGTGGGACTCCCTGCAGATTCTTGAGGATAATTCTAGCCCGGTAAGTGGGACACCCTGCAGATTCTTGAGGATAATTCTAGCCCGGTAAGTGGGACACCCTGCAGATACTTGAGGATAATTCTAGCCCGGTAAGTGGGACCCCCTGCAGATTCTTGAGGATAATTCTAGCCCGGTAAGTGGGACCCCCTGCAGATTCTTGAGGATAATTCTAGCCCGGTAAGTGGGACCCCCTGCAGATACTTGAGGATAATTCTAGCCCGGTAAGTGGGACCCCCTGCAGATACTTGAGGATAATTCTAGCCCGGTAAGTGGGACCCCCTGCAGATACTTGAGGATAATTCTAGCCCGGTAAGTGGGACCCCCTGCAGATTCTTGAGGATAATTCTAGCCCGGTAAGTGGGACCCCCTGCAGATTCTTGAGGATAATTCTAGCCCGGTAAGTGGGACCCCCTGCAGATTCTTGAGGATAATTCTAGCCCGGTAAGTAAGACCCCCGGTATACCGCGGGCTATTGTCCTTTAAGGAACAAGAAGAAATTTCCCTCTACACATTATAATATAGATAACCCCGGCTAGTGCAGGGATGAAATTTGATAACCCCCGACGCAGGAGGGGGTTATCACTAGTTCTCCACGAGGGAGCGAAGCGACCGAGGGGAAGAACGTGTGATAATCCCCGTAGGGGATTATCAAATTTCATCACTTTACTAGCCGTGGTTATTTGTTATAAACCGACCCCCGGAATTATGAAAGGTGTGAATGGGCACTGACAACAGAGGGAGGGAATTATCTGATATACCACAGTAGACTGCGGGAAATATCAGCAGGGGGGGTGGTTTATAAAACGCTATAACTCTTGTGATATACTGATAATAATACTGATAACTGCCTACACCTGATACCTCAGGTACCACTACCCTGTGCATCACCAACACCCTCCCTTGTGATGCCAATACCAAATACTAACTAATATATGGCCTCAGGTACCACTACCCTGTGCATCACCAACTCCCTCCCTTGTGATGCCAATACCAAATACTAACTAATATGGCCTCAGGTACCCCTACCCTGTGCATCACCAACACCCTCCCTTGTGATGCCAATACCAAATACTAACTAATATGGCCTCAGGTACCCCTACCCTGTGCATCACCAACACCCTCCCTTGTGATGCCAATACCAAATACTAACTAATATGGCCTCAGGTACCCCTACCCTGTGCATCACCAACTCCCTCCCTTGTGATGCCAATACCAAATACTAACTAATATGGCCTCAGGTACCCCTACCCTGTGCATCACCAACACCCTCCCTTGTGATGCCAATACCAAATACTAATTAATATGGCCTCAGGTACCCCCTACCCTGTGCATCACCAACTCCCTCCCTTGTGATGCCAATACCAAATACTAACTAATATGGCCTCAGGTACCCCTACCCTGTGCCTCACCAACTCCCTCCCTTGTGATGCCAATACCAAATACTAACTAATATGGCCTCAGGTACCCCTACCCTGTGCCTCACCAACTCCCTCCTCCCTTGTGATGCCAATACCAAATACTAACTAATATGGCCTCAGGTACCCCTACCCTGTGCCTCACCAACTCCCTCCTCCCTTGTGATGCCAATACCAAATACTAACTAATATGGCCTCAGGTACCACTACCCTGTGCATCACCAACACCCTCCCTTGTGATGCCAATACCAAATACTAACTAATATGGCCTCAGGTACCACTACCCTGTGCCTCACCAACTCCCTCCCTTGTGATGCCAATACCAAATACTAACTAATATGGCCTCAGGTACCCCTACCCTGTGCATCACCAACACCCTCCCTTGTGATGCCAATACCAAATACTAATTAATATGGCCTCAGGTACCCCTACCCTGTGCATCACCAACACCCTCCCTGGGGGAAGCTAAGGAATTTAGCGAGGAAATGACAAAGATATCACAGCGATACGAACCACTGCTGCTTAACAACACTCAACACAGCAGTGAACCTAGAAACACCACCTCAGAGCTGCCCTTTCCCCAGGTGATTACATTAGAGTCTCCTTCTTCGTAGGTTCAATAAATTCTGCAATTGTTTCATCACGTTGCTAGATGTTTATAAACCACCCCCCCCCCCCCCCCCCGCCAGATAATATTTGACAACCTGATGTTTATAACCCCCCTAGATAATATTATTTCCACTCATCCCCCCCCCCCCAGATAATATTTGACAACCTGACGGATGATGATGGTATAGCGTGTGGGAACACTGTTCAGGAGGATGAGGAGGAGCAGGCAGTGAGGTGCAGTGATCACGTTGCACCCGCACTAACCCCACCACCACCCATCAGGGAATGGGACGGGAAGGAATGCCCTGCTCTACCATTTGATACGGTATGTAAGGGACCAACTTACAAAAAAGTACCCGGGTTAGTTAACCATTTAAGTACTCAGGTATGTTTGTATCAAAATACGTGTGAGAGCCGCGCAAGGGTCAACTTACTCGTGCGAACAACCCAATCAAAATACGTGTGGTGGTGGTGCGAGGGTTAGTATACCCCAAACACATAAATACCCGAACTTTTTTGTAAGTTGCTCTGTTAAGAGAGTTGTAGCTTTTGTAGCTTTTTCAGTCCCTCTGCAGCAACCCCTATAATATGTTAACCCCCATCATCCCTAATCAGGACGAGGATGAACCGATGAGAAGAATGCCCCAATTTGATTTTGAGCCCGTGAGGTGCATGCCAAGTTTCGATTCTGACCCTGTTCCTATGAGCTACCGACCCTGGGAGGCTGCCACATCAGATGACCTTCCCTTCTTGTCTCTTGACCTTGGACATCGCACACCCCACACGGATTCGGATTAGGAAACGATGCCAATAGGATATCAATTGACAATAGGATGATTTTTATAGAATTTATGAAGACTGTTTCTGCAGTGTGTTTGGGAATATTACAGTACTGTTACTTGTTTGTAGCACTTGTTGAGTAATCAGTAAGGGGTAGGACTGCATGCTAGCTAGATTATTGGACTGTTTGATACGCACCGTTAGAATGAGTTGTTGATAAATACTAGATGCATGTTGGAGTGATTTTTGGTTACTAAATGCTAGATGCATGTTGGAGTGATTTTTGGTTACTAAATGCTAGATGCATGATGCCTCACCAGATGAGCTATGACAACGGGTAAAATTCTCCCAAAGTTAGGTATTTAAATAGGAGTTTTATACGCGGGCTGTATCCAATGAATTTTTATTTTTTTCAGAGACAAAATTAATTTTTACTGCAAGCAAAGAACTATGTGTAACTTTTTTCAACGACATATTTTTCTAAACCCTTCCAAAACCAACGCCTTTTATGTTTTCCGTTTTATTGGACAGTAACTCCGGCTAAAGATGATGTTCTCACTAAAATGAACCTTCTGGAGAGAGTCCTAACTTCTTCATATCATGCGACACATGCTGCCCCTGATTGCTGCAGGTTGTGAGACAGGGGTGAGACAACACTGCTGCAGGGGGTTTTGTAACTTTTCCGTGCTATGCAGGGGTTTAGTCATGGACCAGGGACTGTCACATAAACCCTTATCACCGGAATTACTGTCCTGCAGAAGGGAGGAGAGAGAGAAAGAGAGAAAGAGAGAGATAGAGAGAGAGAGAGAGAGAGATAGAGATAGATGAGAGAGAGAGAGAGAGAGAGAGAGAGAGAGAGAGAGAGAGAGAGAGAGAGAGAATGATAGAGAGAATGAGAGAATGAGAGAATGAGAGAATGAGAGAGAGCTATGATTTTGGAAGGTCAGTTCCTCATTTCCACATCTACCATGTTGTTGCCGTTATTATTCTTGTTCTGTGTTGTTGGACCCTCTGATGCCAGCTACTGGTTCAGGAAGGTCAGGGGCACTCTTAGCAGCTCCTATATCTGGTATTGGTGTTGTCCATCGTGACCTGTCTGGCGGCGCCAGGCCCCGATTAGATTCTCAGATGGGGTCTGCGGCGCCAGACAGATCGAGTGACTGTCAAAATTACCCATAAAAACAGTACTGTCTCACTGTCCTGGACCATCAAATGTGTCTGTCCCCTGCATATTCAATATGATCTGTCTGTCCTAGTCCACCTACTGTCTACTGTCTGGCACCACATTGAATCTGTCTGCCCCTTTCAGACTCGGATGACAACATGGTTGCCGAGGTGACTGGAGACGCTGTTGTTGTGGCGGATGTCTTGACTGTTGATGTAGTAGATGCGAAACTAGAGGCACTCAAAGCGGAACTGGAAGAGAAAATTAACAGACTTGATATGCTCATCAAGTTTTATAACCCAGGTGTGTGCTGTTTCCCTGGATCACCCTCACATGTAGACACATAGTTAGAAAACCGATTTTGCTACCTTACCAGTACCACACACTACATTGGGACGTTACAAAACCCATTTCCAAAGACTAAACGAAAGGGTTTTCAGTCATCTTGCCTCACACCTCACACACCCTAACAGGTTGGGGATGGACACCATCTCGGGAGTGTGGGATCGATTGTCCCTACAATGTAGATGTGACCCAGTACCAGGCGGTACAGTGGCAAGTTGACACCCAGTACATGGACGGTATCTTTGATTTGGAGTTCGTTGATGAAAAGGGATGGTGGTATGGAAACATGGACTTGTAAGTATGAAGTATGAAACGTTCTCCCCCGGTTCCAAGTTATACATTTTCCCACGGTGTGTATTAATACTGTGTACTCTCGCGCGCGCGTGTACAAAATCACGTGATCAATCACAAAATCTGTTCCGCGCGTCACAAACATGAGTCATGACTGTACCGGATTTGTGACATTTTACACTCAAATGGGGCATTGTCACCAAATCTCTCTACTCTCAGTTACGACTCTCACATGTGGCTAAGAGGTTGTGGGTGGGTTGAGTATCTTGACGCTGCACCCCGGCCCGAAAATGGAACTATCAGAACTTGGGCATACTCCAAAACTGACACCGGATTCCAGTTGTGGTGTGAGAGGACTCTACTGGTGGATTTCACCTATACCCAAGGTATACTGATTTTTTGATTTACTGATTTTGTGTCAGGGAGAGAGGGAGAGTTTACTAGAACTGGATTTTTGAATGGTTTTAAGTTTTAATAATTAAATGAGAATCCATTATTTTATCCTTACCCTCTTAGCTAAATTGATAATTTGATGTAATTTCCTACCTATCCTTCATTACAGGTCGGTGTATGGATGTATGGGGAGGGGCGACTATTGGGTTCTTCTTTGAGACCCAGCCCCAGGGTGTTCACCTACTACAACATGGAGGTGATATGTTTTGGTGGGATAATCAGGAGGAATAGGAACTGATACAAGCACTAAAATCAGGAATAGGAGCTGATACAAGCACTAAAATCAGGAATAGGAGGATTGGGTGGAGGATAAGATACATGAATGAGGAGATTGTTGGTTTGGGTTTTGTTTTGTTTCGAATGAGGAGATTATATTGGTTAGATAGGTCATAGGATCGATCCATATTATTTCTTTAAAGGGACAATATGTGCGAGCAAAGAACTGTGTAATTTTCATGGATACATTTCTAAACTCTTTCTAAACTTAAACATTTTCCGTTATATATTTGCCGTGAATAATATTCTCACCAAAACAAATCCCTATTTCCTAATCTACTACTAAATGCAGGGCACCCTTGTCTCACAGGTGACACAGGTGTTCTACCATCTAGTTACCACGGGTTCCCAAAAGAGCGAGAGAGAGAGAGTTAGTGAAAGGGACCTATAAGAGGGAGAGTGAAAGAAAGGGATATCTGAGTTAAAGATACGTTCGTTTATAAAATTATAGCGCTATTATAATAGCTAAACAGGTGCAAAGCAGCAAGTAGCAATTATTTTGGTGTGTGTGTGTGTGTGTGTTTTGCACCGCCCGTCATTCCTCCCAATTATTTTGGTGTTAGCAGCTTATAGCAGACTTAGAGCATATAGATTTCATGAAACAAGTTAACTCTCCGTCTCGAGTATTTGAGAGTTACTAGTCTCCAGTCTCGAGGGCAGGAACCGACCGAAACAAGTAAACAACCAATCAAAACTCGCTATTTAGGTCACGTGACTGGTTATCAGCCAATCAGGGACCAGTATTTCCTGATTCGGTCGGTTCCTGCTCGAGGGGAGCCCTATACTTACCCAGAACATTACAAGTAGGAAGTGGGGTTTTCCAGGTTCCATCTGTGTTGCATGTTAGGTATTGTGTTGCAAGACCGCCCTCACTGCACACTAACTCGACAGTTGTTCCTATTGCTACTTCCGAGTAAGTTCCAGCGTTGGTGATGGCAACAGTTGGGCAAACTAAAGATGGAAGAGTGTGAAGAGTGGATATATGGTGTGTTATCTAGTGGGTTGTTATGTTGTACAATTCTGTCAATGCTCTGACCGCGGTTTGAAAGAATTAAGAATACTATTATAATAGGGTCAGGCCAACTGCCTGGTACATACAACTAGTTTACATCTTTACCGCATTTGGGAAGATTTGAGAAGGTGCCATCCAGAATGCAGGTAGCAGTGACACTTTCACTCTCACTCTCACACCTCACTGCCACCTCAGATCCACCCTCCACGGGTAAACTAGCCTCTGTCAGAATGATACCTTCCTGTATGCTTGTACATTGTCCTGCGATAGAGAGAGAGCGGGGGAGATCTCTGATCTCAGATCTTAAGAAGTCAGAGAGGGAGAGCTGTCTATATTATATGGGTGCATTTTTTGTGTATTCAAATTTTGAATACACAAAAACGCACGAATTTCAAAATGATTTCAAACACCTTAATTCCTTGATTCCTATGTCAGGAGTCAACTTTTCACGCTCAAAAATTCCCTAACTCACAAATTCCCACGTCATGTGTCTCAGACACTGCATTGAGTACCTAGTACTAGTACCGTACTACCTACAGTGTCTTTGTACTCTCCATCAATTAAAACTGACCCGTGTTTATGAGGGCGTTATAACAACTCATTTTCATACTGGACATATCTCGATTAGTGGGATTATTTTCTGTCCACCCTGATGCATGTTTCAAGTGACAGCCATCGTCTGCAACTCCGGTGTGTGCTACCTACAATAGTACAATAGTGAGAGGGTGGGTACTACCCACAATAGTGAGAAAGTTGAGTTCAAAAAGCTGTCATTATCATGGGAGAGGGTTAATCAAAAGTTAGAAACCAGTAACTTACCCATGTAAAAGCGTGGCATAGGGTGGGGATAGAGAGGCATGCCCTTAAACATGACCCGATGGTACTATAGACATTAGAATAATCCCTATAATCAAAACCGGCCAAACTAGTTCCCAGATCACCGCTGTAGTAGTCTGTGTAGGTCTTCAAACAGTCAGATTGTGGGTAATCTGAGGAAGTTTAAAGTGAGAGTGGACAGAATCAGAATTGGACAATTCTGTGTGGCAGCGGCGACGACCTGATCCGAGCGCCAGACGGTGAAAATAGAGTTGAGTCTAGGTCCTAGACTAAAACACACATCATACCTATAACGTAGAGCCGGGGGTATACAGTTTCTTCACCGTTACTGCAACTATACGCTACACTGGAACTAGCTGTGACGACCACTGATGACGTCATCCCCTCTGACGTCACACCCTCCACTGTACCTCCATCCAGGGTCATCCACTGTAGGGTGTCTGATGGGTCGGTGGTGGAGCAGGACAGGGTCACACTGTACCCCGTATCCAGACCCGTCTCAACTACTGAACCTAATGGAGGGAGAAAGGGAGAGAGGTGCGTGCTACAGAAATGAGTCTAGAGAGTGGAGCGAATTGAGCTTGAAATTTAAAGGCTCAATTTAATTGGCACAAACCCGCTGTGAGCGAGATATGCAGGACTAGGGTATAACTGCCACGATTGAGTTGGATTATTACCTGTTAGTTGTGGCGTTGATGAGTCTGTCAAAGTTAACAATGCAACTCCAATTAACAACCAATTAGAGCTAACCATAGCTAACCAGCTAACCATATAATATCTGGTAAAGATAACTGTTATCATGCTTCCACGGAACAGAGCAGAACTAAAACTTGCAGCATCTAAACTACTAGGTCAGCCTGTCAGAGCATTGGCCTGAGAGTGTGTGAACTGTGGTCAGAGCATTTGCCTGACAGAGTTCAACTGCTAATTGCTGTTTAAAGGCCATGTTGGTTGCC
The DNA here is from genome assembly GCA_020137815.1 of Hormiphora californensis. Classification (NCBI taxonomy): domain Eukaryota; kingdom Metazoa; phylum Ctenophora; class Tentaculata; order Cydippida; family Pleurobrachiidae; genus Hormiphora; species Hormiphora californensis. The sequence continues at coordinate 6,145,434 of CM035357.1, forward strand.
ATGGTCTCCCGGAAACAGCTATTATAACTCTAAAGCAACTCAGAACGAATGGGTATTATACTGGTAAAACCTTTCTAATATAATGCTGTTTGGAGTGAGAAAACAGTTAAGTAAGTAATCATAAAACTGTTTCGGTCACGTACAGCAAGATGACATGCATTGACGGTTATGTAGCAGACTCTCAACACTGTAAACAATACAATAGAAGTCGAAGTGAACAGTTGGCGATGGTACTAATACAAGTATATCGTGAGGTTGCTCTCTCTCGCTCTATCCCTAACAGCGAGAGTAATAGAGTCGACTGTGAAAACTAACAGCTGTTAGAAGTACAGACTAATGACTTGTTCATGTTGTTCATTGTTGAGTTTAGTAAGGGGTGGAACTCACCAACTAATGACAGTTCAAGTGTGTACTGGAAGACAGGGGAGAGGGAGGAAGAACAGGGGGAGGGGGCTTCGAACTATAGACAGAGAGAGGATTGTTTACTATTTACGAGGAAAAGTATTCGGATGTTTGTTAAATTATTCTGAATATATTTCTGAATTTTCCCTTCGCCTCGCTGTCAGGCCAATGCTCTGACCGCGGTTAGTTAATAATATTTAAACATTCCCAGAGGCAAAAAGAGCAACTTACATAGTGAGTTACAAAAAGAAGTGAGAATAAGGTTAGACCAATGCTCTGACAGCCGCCTCATGAATAGTCTGTCAGGCCAATGCTCTGACCACAGTTCTTGCACGCTCCGAAATGAGAATATGCCGGGGCCAGACCAATGCTCTCCAGAGGCAAATAGTGCAACTAACGATTTATTTTTCTCCCGTGAGGGTAAAATAATTATGGTACGTCGGTACGAAATCGAGTTTTGTCAGTTGGTCTCAAATATAAGTTATATATCACTCCCATATATAAATCACTCTGGTCGAGTGTTTGAACTTAACTACAGCAATTATCTCTTATGTAAGTCTTACATACTCCTCATAAAGTGTAATTGATATTTTAACTGCAGCACGTACTTGTTGAGTAGGGAGTACTATACTCTATAAACAAGAGTGTTATACTCTATAAATATAACAAAAGTGCACATTTATGTGTTGCTTGTTATTATAGGGATCAGCACCCTCGTATAACAGGGACAATTCAAGTACACAGTGAAATAATGAAATATCGAGAAAGCTCAATCGTCGGTGCGAGAGCAAGTGCACCATATGATATACAGATACTTGGGACATATATCACGGTCGCTTGTAGTGGGAAAACGGTAATGGAAAACGGAGATACAGTAAGACGACGCGCAACCGTGGCCAATCAGGGCGCTAGTACGTGCTGAACACATGCACTTTTTGCCGCGCAATATGCAACGTGCGTGTCTCCTTACTGTATTTCCATTACGGTAATACGACTACAAGCAGCACTGTACGTATTGATATATGCATTATGCAGGTGTAGTAATCATAAGTCCCCAGCTCAGGTGCAATAAATTCAGTAGAGATTGTAGTTGTAGAGACATAACATTTGTTGAGTATTCAACATACATTTGTTGTGTAACTCATAGGGAGAAACACTTGATCTCCATCCGAAGTCCGAACCCTCATAGAGCGCGGTGTGATTCACACAAAGAAACATAATACCGTAGTAAAATTATTTTGTGAATACTGTACCTAGGAGCTAGGACCTAAACAGGTGTAGTTATAAGATGGGATAATCACTACTCTACAATTGGGGGAACACCTACAGAACTCTCACAGAACAAATGAAATGACGTGTGAGCCACACAGGTGTGAACACTATACTAATAGTAGTGTCATGAGGGAACTCGCAGCTTTATTTAAAAACTCATCAGCTGCCCTGAAATTACGTTGGATAGAGTTTCTATCTTACTAGATTAGAAACAAGATCGGAACAAGATTAAATCTTTTTTTGATCCTTTTTCTAATAGTTAGATAGAAACTCTATCCAAAGTAATTTTCCCAAACTAGCGGCCTATATAATAGAGTGGACTGCACCTGGTGCTATACTAACACCTTTAATAATAGCCCCCCTGTTATCACTGTGTCAGCTAGATTGTATCGCCATCTGTCAGATCATTGGTCGGGGGAGGGAGGGAGGGAGGGGACAAAATCTCCTCTCTTCTTGTAACTTACCAACGCCCCACCCTTTATAATCAACAACTCTCTCTCCTGGAGATGTGACTATGACAGTTCACATCTGGTCCAAGGGGAGCTGGGGAGCGGGGTGATGAGGCCGAGGCTCAAGACTCAAGAGTTAAAAAACACAAATATGACATTTCTCTTTTACATAGCGCCCTTTCAATCCTCCACTTATAATGGAACCTTTCGAACGGTCGGCACTATATCATATACTCCAGTTGGTGACATTGACACCTAGTGCGTGCGAGATCGAGCTCGCACATAGGTGTCCGCTCCGCCCCCTAAAAAAGGGTCGTGTCTTTCAAGCCAAATTGCACGTGATCTACTGGACCGATTTACATCCCGCTTGTTTCATGAGACTGCAAATTGGTCGTAGTTTACTGGAAAATACCCGAGAAGTTTGTCTGTCAACAGGAAGTGGGTCAAAATTGACACTGAAGTCAAATCTATAATCTGGCTTCCGAGCCTTTTTGCACCACTCCCAGACGGTTTAGAATGAATCTGAGGGTATCAGAAGATAGGTTGAACTCTTGTGAGTACTGGAAAATACCCGGCATAAATAGCTGATGCCAATTGCATCAACATATCTCCCAATATCTTCTAAATCGCATGGGCGTAGTGCAGAAACTCTCGGAAGGTTTGACTTCAGTGTCAATTTTGACCCACTTCCTGTTGACAGACAAACTTTTCGGGTATTTTCCAGTATATTAGGATCATTTGTAGTCTTTTGCGACAAACCGGATGCAAATCGGTCCAGTGGATCGCGTGCAACATCCCTTGAAAGAAACGACCCTTTTTGAGGCGGAGCAGACACCTGTGTGTGAGCTCAATCTTGGTCGCGCACGGTGTCTATGTCACCAAATACTCCAGTACCGATGATATCACTTCCCTATGGCAATTCTGTGGCACTCAGAGAAGAAGGTTCAGGGACTTAAGTCGCATGACACTGTACGTCAGTATGAAAAATTCATCCGGGTCGCCCTTTTTTAAACTGTTTTGTGTAGCCGCGAGATTGTTGAAAGCAGCTAGTAGGGACGAAAGTGGCCACTATCGCCCCTACTAAGTAGCATGAACTGAATTTGAAGAGCTGATTGCAGTGATAACAAGGCAGAGGTTTTAGTAACATAATTACTATATTTAACTTATCCGTGCTATGCTATAACAGAGGATAAAAATGGAGGGAGCGAGGGAGACATATGATTCTTGGAAGGCGAGTCTCCACTTCTACCCCTACCATGATTTTGTTGTTTTTATCCTTCTTTTTATCGGCGCTAGCCGGGCAAACTATGCCCTGGGACTATTGGGGGTATTATAATTGGGGTCACCGCGGGTCCCGGTCAGTACCAAACAGGCAAACTGATTTAGATGATAACAGACGTAAGTACAATCAGTTCAATTATCTGCATCTGCCAGGCGAGGGGTGTGGTCAGGCATCACGCTGTGCACTTTATATACACATCGCTTTAATTTTAAGATATTATAATACTTGCCTGGCTAGACTGTGTTTCGGAAGCCCCAAATGTAAAGGGAGGGTTAGAACATAACAATATAATACATATCCTGCTACAGATCCTGATACTACCGTTGCCTCAGTTGACAAGACGGTAGCCGTGGTGACTGGAGATGTAAATGGAGATGTGACTGAATATGTGACTCCTCCCAGCTGGTCCTGGGTTGATGACTGGGTGACTGGAGGTGTGACTGGAGGTGTGACTGGAGATGTGACTGAAGATGTGACTGGAGATGTGACTGGAGATGTGACTGAATATGTGACTCCTCCCAGCTGGTCCTGGGTTGATGACTGGGTGACTGGAGGTGTGACTGGAGATGTGACTGAAGATGTGACTGGAGATGTGACTGGAGATGTGACTGGAGATGTGACTGGAGGTGTGACTGAAGATGTGACTGGAGATGTGACTGGAGATGTGACTGAATATGTGACTCCTCCCAGCTGGTCCTGGGTTGATGACTGGGTGACTGGAGGTGTGACTGGAGATGTGACTGGAGATGTGACTGGAGATGTGACTGGTGATGTGACTGGAGATGTGACTGGTGATGTGACTGGTGATGAGACTGGTGATGAGACTGGTGATGTGACTGGTGATGTGACTGGTGATGTGACTGGTGATGTGACTTCGCCATCGTAGATTTTTTGTGATTTTGTTTTTGGTGATTATAGGGACCCATATGGACCAAATAGTGAAGGAATTAGCTTGTTACACATTTTTCCATAGTTTCGGTCCTTTCTTAGCTAAAATTCCCTAATTCCAGGATATTGGAGTTTAGCTTTTGCCCTTTTCATGAAATTTGTTTTTCGCAATTACAGCAAAAACGGTTGAAGTAGGAGCAAAATGTCTCTCAGAAGACCCCCCCCCCCCCAAAATCGGACCTTCTGAATCGTTTCAGCATAGTCTCAGGTCTCTACGATCAGCTGTTTTTGAGATACAGGGAATTTATTTATTTCTGAAATGACGGCTTTCACAAAAAAAACTCTGTACTGCTTATCTCAAATAAGGACACGCCCAAAATTTATGGCCACTTAGATAATCGTTAGACGCAACTTTTCACCAATTTACAGCTTTCACATGTTTTCGGAACTTTGCCAAATAGGGCGTTAAAGTGGAAAAAAAGAAATCCATCTCAGGACCGGAAATCAGCTCGGATTGCGAAAAAAAATTTTTTGTGGTTATTCACCTTTATGTCCTCTTCAAATCCCCAAATTTTCATGCTCCTATCTTCAAAAAAAATTTTTTGAGATGCCAAAAACGTATTTACAGGACATTTTTTAAACAGCTGTAGCAAAAATAAAATTGCATATTTGAGGTCTCCTTGGTATGGCCTACAACCCTACGGTGAGAGATTTCCCTGCACTCGAAAAAAAAATCGGTCGGCGTACCCTTAAGTTCTTATTATACAATATACATATTCTGCTACAGATCCTGATACTACCGTTGCCTCAGTTGGCAAGCCGGTGGCCGTGGTGACTGAAGATGTGACTGGAGATGTGACTGGTGATGTGACTGGTGATGTGACTGGAGATATGACTGGAGATGTGACTGGAGATGTGACTGGAGATGTGACTGGAGATGTGACTGGCCAGATAGGCCAGGCCGCTACTCCGGTGGGAGAGAAAGTTAACAAACTTGACATGCAACTCAACAGCTTACAAAACCCAGGTTTGGACGCTGTTAGTTTCAGTTTCACCTACGCTTTATCCCCTGGTGGATGCGAAAAAAGAGTACCAAATAGCATTAGTATTACTTTTCTCTTGACTTATTGCAATCCAACTACCATCCTAATAACTAAAAACGTTTAAAACAGATCCATTTATCAAACCCTCACACACCCTCACAGGTTGGGGATGGACACCATCTCGGGAGTGTGGGATCGATTGTCCCTACAATGTAGATGTGACCCAGTACCAGGCGGTACAGTGGCAAGTTGACACCCAGTACATGGACGGTATCTTTGATTTGGAGTTCGTTAACAAAAAGAGGCGGTATCGTCGCCTTGACAACATGAAGTAGTGAGTATCACGACACCACTGACCACATCCGTAACGCCTTATCAGTCTGTTTAACGGCGCTGACTCGATCTTAGGGCACGGGGGAGCCAAAAACGTGATCGGCGCCGTCAGACAGGCAACAGCCGTCAGGTATCTGACGTGCACTCGAGGTATAACAGGTCGATGTCTTGTTTTAACTTCCTATTATTCAGCTACAACTCTCACATGTGGCTCAGAGGCTGTGGGTGGGTTGAGTATCTTGATGCTGCACCCCTGCCCGAAAATGGAACTATCAGAACTTGGGCATACTCCAAAACTGACACCGGATTTCAGTTGTGGTGTGAGAGGACTCTACTGGTGGATTTCACATATACCCAAGGTATACTGATTAAGAAAATCTGTCTGGCGGCACTGCAGATTTCGGTTTGAATTGTCACTGTTCTCAGCAATCCCGCTAGTTTTCTCTTACAATTTGCTCTGCCCTCTGGTTTATGTTGTAGTAATCTCCTATTTGTTCAGGTCGGTGTATGGATGTTTGGGGAGGTGCTACTATTGGGTTCTTCTTTGAGACCCAGCCCCAGGGTGTTCACCTACTACAACATGGAGGCGATATGTTTTGGTGGGATAATCAGGATGAATAGAGAATTAAGCAGGAGGATTAACTGAAGTGAAGAGTGTGGATGATTTACCATTGATAATTGAATAATTGATTAATCAGTAATTTTTCTGGGAGTGGCTTGTCATATCATTAATTAATGAATGAATAATCGATATACAAATAAAACTAGAGCCTCTAGTTTGTATCGATTATCTAGTAGAGGGTCAACAGGAGAGTTTTTACCAGAAAATTGTTCCAGTTTCTAAAGGTTCTAGAATGTATTTCGCATGACCTGTGATATGTGTGTGTTACGAATTGTGGTTGATTAGTCTCGTGTACTGGATGGTGTCAATTTACTGAAAATACTTCTCGTTTCATAAACCTTCTCTCTTTCTTGAGTTCCTGCCTTATCCCATAAAACGCATTCATTCATTCTCCTCCCTGTATAATATCAGCCTGGCCTTGTTTTACCCCCCCCCCCCTGTCAGAGTGCTTCAGCTTGTTGGCCCAATTTCACCATAAATCCTAATATGTATGCAAGTTAGGTCATAACTGCCCTCTCTTGACACTTTGTATGTGTGGCATTTACGAATATATTACGAGCTCCGTACTTCTGCTAAGCAAACAATCTTGTAACCACATCGTGAGAGAGAGAGAGAGAGAGAGAGAGAGAGAGAGAGAGAGAGAGAGAGAGAGAGAGAGAGAGAGAGAGAGAGAGAGGAGAGAGAGAGAGAGAGAGAGAGGAGAGAGAGAGAGGGAGGGAGAGAGAGAGAGAGAGAGAGAGAGAGAGAGAGGGAGAGAGAGAGAGAGAGATAGAGAGAGAGAGAGAGAGAGAGAGAGAGAGAGAAAGCCATATGCTAGCTTCATATGACATAATCTTGACCCATATGGCCGGCTGACCGACATTCTCTAAACTTTCTCATACTGCACTCTGTCTTTGTAATGAATCTAAATTGCTAGGCTATCTCTCTCTCTCCCTCTCTCTCTCTCTCTCTCTCTCTCTCTCTCTCTCTCTCTCTCTCTCTCTCTCTCTCTCTCTCTCTCTCTCTCTCTCTCTCTCCCTTCTATCTACCTTCCTCTTGCCTAGACTATAGACACACTAACGGTAGTATGGCCATTTTCCGAGTGGATAGTTTCCTTATTTTGTTGGTATGATCGTGATGTGTCGTGGTATGATCGTGATGTATCTTATCGGGGGAGATAAGGCGACCCTGTTTTGTCTCGAGTCTCTTTACAATCGTCTATAAATCCTTTACTATTTTCAAAGGGTTTTCTTCTTTTCATAAGTTCTCATAGTGCTCCACGGGAGGGGGGGGGTCCTTTCACACCCGCCCTATCCAGACCGTCCCTTTTTGTCTGTACTTTTTCTCACACTCAATTGGCCGTTCTTTGTAGCACCCCTACGGAGCTGCTGCACGGGGAAGGGACGTGAAACAAAGGGTGCTTTGTCTTACTGCTGCACTGATGTCACAACCAACCACTCACACAGCTACCATTTGGACCCCCGTCCTGCTGTCTTCCTGTCTCTTTTTCTCACAGACATGCTAACGGAAGTTTGGCATGGTCTCTTGTTGGCCACATTGATGCCTGAGTGAGATCGAGGTCGCGCAGCGACCGAGATCGATCTCACATCTAGGCCTCCGGTCCGTTATTGATTTTAGAGCAAACTTTTTCAAAGACCTGGCTGCAAGGAACTACTGAACCGATTTGCATCTCGTTTGTTGCTCCTGGCAGATAATTATCTCTAGTTTTACGGAAAATACCCGCGAGTATCAGCATTTGAGGAATAGTGGGTCAAAATTGACGCTAAACATGAGCAATTCTTTAAAGATCTGGCTGCAAGCTCCTACTCGGTCCTGGGACAATCTGCGGGTACTGGGGGAATCGTCATGGCCTTGTGAGTATGGGAAAATACCCGCCGATTCATCACGATGCGAAATGAGGCCATAATTGACCTTTGAGTAGTGCTAGGTCAGCTAAAAAGGTCTCCAAAAACGGTCTATCACGCGCGATCTGCTGAAAACGTGCTTTATATCGCGCGCACGTGAGTTCTTGCTCTCAACGGACCGGGATCCTATTATTCGCGGAGCGAGAATAGGATGCGATGGATCCAAGGTCTCTTGTAGGTCCTTCTTTTTCTTCTAAGAGTGTCGGGTATGATACCCTAAAGAACTATCGCGACTTTCGTCATTGCGATTTGGTCGACACTGTGTGAGTGCTCGTGAGTGACCCCCTCGGGTGTGAGCCCTTAGGTGGAACCCTCGTGGGTAGCTTGTAGGTCCTATGAGTATGATGTCGCTAGCCTTATGTTCAAGAAAGTATCGCCAGATTTTTCTAGTATTCTCTATCGGCAAAGTGACACGCCCTCTAACCTCTTGCAGCTCTCTCACTCTCTCACTCTCTCACCCTATCTTATTCCATTTCTCTTACTTTCTTTCCCTTTCCCTCTCGGCTCTCACTTATTCAATAATCAATTTCTCTTACTTTCTTTCCCTTCCCTAGACGGCTTTGGATTAACAGTGTCTGAAAACCCTTCCTTTGGACACATTGTATAATGAGTGAAACCCCTAAACTGAGTTTAAACTGCGTTCATCACAGCTGTTATGGGACGTCAGAGAGGAGAAACATGTTCTAGGGATTTTGTGCTAGAAAACATGTCTAACAAGACCTGATTTTGAAAGTATTGTGGTTTAACAAACTGCAATGTCTTGTTAGTATATTTCTAACCAACCCACACAAGAAAGAGGAAATCCATACAATATGCATCCAGTTGCTGCATCTTCGGACCAAGTGTAACCTTGTACAGTCGGCGAATCTGCGGATATTTCAAGTTGACTCTGAGTCGCTATGTCGCCGTGATATAATATCTCATACTGAAATGTTGTCAGGATGTTGTAGCAAATATATCCTTATGTTGCAGCTTAGAATAATGTTTAAATTTCCATTTTTCATCTTGAGTTTTGAATTTACGAGAAAATACTTTTTCGTAAGTTATTCAGTGAGGTCAGGCCTTGTTGAGTAACCCCTTACTCAATAAGTAAAACCGCAATAGCCTTATTGACACGTTTCAACATGCTATTCCCCCTGTTAACGATAGCAAGCTTCACACACCACAGTCATTGAGTGCATGAGTCTGAACACAAGCTCCAGTGTGGTCGACTCCATGCCACAGTATGGAGTCCAGTAGTCCACACCCTGCTGCAGCTTCGTAGTGCATGTCGGAATTTGCACAGCTCTTATAGTTCCAAAGCTGTTAATGAATCTGTCGACAGGATATGTATTCCCTGTAAACAACACGGGTAGTTATAATAGTGATGTTGTTGCAGTTCGCAGTAACTAACTAAGTGAGTGAAAAGTATGGCGATGGGTAGGACAGAGAGGGAGAGAGAGAGAGAGAGAGAGAGAGAGAGATGAGAAGTTTGTGATGTTGTAAAGTTGAAAATAAGTTTGTGCAGCAGCCCACATATATTAGCGTGACAATGCCACTCACTGAGGTCAGTGGTAAAAACGAGGATTTAATCCCACCCGAGCTGTGATATATATGTTTCTGGCATGAGGATATATTCAGAAATATTTAGAAGGAAAATAGCAGCTTTATTTGGCCGCAGCTTTGTGAGAATGATTTGTGTTAAATTGTCATATTATTTTCCTAAGTCCTGGCATTGTCTCTAACTACTCTGCAGCTCTATCATCAGATAGAGAGCTATATTTAATGCACTGGAGCTATCTGCTGTTGACAGCTTGTTGTACTACCCAAAAACTCCCGGAATCTCTCTCCCTCTCTCCCCTTTCTTTCTCTCTATCTTCCTCTATATTTCTGTATCTCTCTTTCTTTCTCTATCTCTCTCCCTCTCCCTCACCGGTTGACACTATAATTTGCATCCAAAGTAGTCCTAACTCCTGAGCGCTAATGCTAAAGGCACTGCCCAGGTTTCTCGGCACGCTGATTTTTAATCTTCCTTCTTTCTTCCAGCTTTCAGATCTTAACCGCTGTATCTGTTTCGTATACATCTGCACAATCCCAGATCTTGACAGTATATTGTCTGCGGCATTGACAAAGCTCCATGTATCAGATTTAGCACTATAATACTCCAGTGCGGGATGATAGGTCGTCTAACAGGATGATAACATTTTAGACGGTTCCTTTCTGACGGTCCGATCAGAGCTGGGGGAGTATAAAGCCATCTGGAACATGTGTTGGAGCACGCTAAAACGCATTGAATGCCTTTAGACTCCGCTGAGTTGTGATTCAAGTGACATTTTCCATTGTTGAGTAACAACAAACAATTATTATTTCTCTGACTTCCTCTTCGCTTGGAGATAGGATTGGTCATGAAATTACTGTCAGGCCAATTCTCTGTCGATCGCCGTTCTCGCAAGCTGAAATGAAAATAGGGATACAGCGCCGCTTGTAGTCGTATTACCGTACTGGAAATACAGTAATCAGACGCACACTTTGCATAACGCACGGCAAAAAGTGCATGTGTTCAGCACGTACTAGCGCCCTGATTGGCCACGGTTGCGCGTCTTCATACTGTATCTCCGTTTTTCATTACCGTTTTCCCACTACAAGCGACCGGGTCAATACATTGCAATGGCACTGTGACAGTGAAATTATGACTGTCACAATTGCGTTACACCTGCCATGAAGCTGCATGTGTGTGTGACACGCTCCGTCGAGATAAACACCTAGTACATACTGCATAGTTGCACAAACTTTTTAATTACCAACTATCTCTCTCCCTCTCACTCTCTCTAACTATCTTTCACACTCTCTCTCTCTCTCTCTCGCAAACAGAAGACAGGGGCGCCTTGTCATATTTTGAAATTACTTGAAATTGACGTCAGAAAACTCTCATGAAGTGCAGATAGTATGTTCTGTTATACCCTGTTAACTATCTCACTAAATTAATGTTTCTGTCTCTTCTAAAGTCCGGTCTAACTATCCGCTATCTATTTCAGTTCTAACTGTTTCTTTTCCTCGTTTTTCACAGGACTGTACCAAGTTGTGCCTTGAGTCTTGAGTCAATGGTCTATCGATTGTTCTCTGTTTAACCTAGCTCTCTCTCTCTAGACGGTCGACCAGCAGCTACTACAGTATGCAGCAGTTGGAGTGTTTAAAAAACAGAGAGAAGGATTATAGCTCGCGTGGGTTCAAAACACGGATCAAAATTCGTATGTGATTGACTTTGACCTTCGTACTACAGTACAACACGCCATTACATCATTCATTTGGTTGGTTATCAGCCCACTTTTTCATTTATTCCCATTTCTTTTGATGGACCGCGAATGTGTTAATTGTTACACAAATGAGTTAAAGTAACTGAAACCCCGAGCCGAGTAGCCGATAACACACTCCAGTTTTATTGTGTAAATTACCCATATTTTTATTATTTGAGCAGCATTTCTTTCCCGGGCAGCAGCTTGTGCGACTCTGAGGAAAGCACTGGAAGGCGGGAGCCCAGTCTATTTTTGTTGTAGCTTCACAATACATATATACAAGTCAGTGCCAATAAATTAGCTGTCTTGTTTAAGACGAAGCCTTTTACTGTCCGCTCTAATGATACTTTTTGTAGTAAGACTTGCAACTAATCCTGTATACTGTAAAACTAGATATTTTCGTGAGATTTTTATTTTCGCTCTTTATTTTTGGCTGGAAAATCCGCGAAAATTAATTCCGCGAAAATATTTTGGACGATTTTTTACAGAACGGGAACTTGCTGGCCATCTTTGAGCTTGTAGAGAAACTTGAGCATTGTAGATGGGAGTAGTGTTAATAATGGTCATGTTCACTCGACCACTGCTCTTATACGTGGCAAGGGATTCAGTAGGAGTTGTAAGCCAATGAGATGTGAGCCTTTTCTGTCTCATCCCTGATTGGCTATCTCTTAGAGCCAATCAGCAATGAGAAAATGCTCACATTTCATTGGTCTACGCCAAGCAGGTCTGGTATCTCATGGCAATGATGACTTCACTCTTGGCGTAATTAGACAATAGACTAGGACCGTGAAATGGGGGTAGCAGTGGGATTAGCGAAAATTAAAATCGCGAAAATAGTAAATTTTGATCGAATCGCGAAAATTAATTGCCTCGAAAATATCTAGTTTTACAGTAATCAGAACTCAGAAGCATGATTCAAGGTACCCGAATAATTAACTCATTTAATTTGCATCTCCATCTTGCCCTAAGTTCCTCCCTCTCTCTAATTTTCATTTAACTCCCTTTGTTCATTGGCGACTACCTGACCCTACACAAGCAATTAACCTCAAAGCATCCCTAAACACTGAGACTCACATTTTGCAACAAGAAATCATTCTCTAACCTCCGTGCACTTTTCTATCATTCTTGACTCTTAAACAGGCTCTTGTTATTCTAATGAAGTGAAATATTTAGGGTTTTGCTGGACCATTATTACAGGGAAACTATATCTCGTGCGTTCTAGGACTCCCATATATTTGCTATCTAAGTTCTACAAGTTCTACAACAACTCAGCGTTTCATCGCGATCCTTGGATCATGCCAACTTCTTGGAGCCTGGATTATGCACAAGAGTTGCCTTCAGTCCTGTCTACCTTGTCTACCAGGGGGAGCTAGGGACTGAGAGTGAGAGAAAGGGTCTGGTAGAAGGGAAGAGAGTGAGAGAAAGGGTCTGATAGAAGGGAAGAGAGTGAGTGGGAAACCATTAAATTTAGTTACAGACAGGGGTGCCTGTGATATCCTAATAAATGTGATGATAGATCCATGTTTATCTCTGATCAACTTGTCTCGTTATATGAGGCATAAACTCTGGCCACTGGCGCGTTATTTCAGATAACTTTCTCCCAGCGCGCCGCTGGGAGAAGTTAGCTGGAGTTTATCCGCCGCTGGCGGATAAACTGGTTTAAATCACGACGACGATCCCGAGGCGGAGCCGAGGGAGAGGCGGAGGGGTTTAAACCTATAACGTGCCAGTGGTCAGAGTTTATGGGTTATATACCCTGCTTTAGTTGTTTATTTCAAGTATTACACACCAACAAGAGAGAGAACACTAATCAAAACACACAAAGAGAACTGAGAAATAGTTAAAAACACCTCACAATTGAGTGTACACTGTTTGGTAACAGTTACTAAGCAGTTGCTAAGGAAAGAGAGTGAAAGAAATAGCCTGATAAGGGGCATGTCACACATAACACAGAGAAAGAGATAGTGAGACAAAAGGGGAGAAAAGAGAGAGTAATTGACGGAATGTGTCCTTTCTTTCTCTCCAATGTAGTGTGTAAGTGTTGCACATAGTGTTCCCTCTGTATTTTAGTAAGAACTGATCATTTACACACACTTTGAATGTTACGTAGGAGTTAAAAATAAATAACCTGCCAGTGGGAAATAATCTGCCGCTGGACTGGCTGTTTACTGAGAGCGCGCTAGTGGGACTTCTCGCCACTGGCGTATTATTTAAGTTAGCAGGGTATATATGTTAATATATGTCCCGAGTCCCCATATGAAGCCTGTTCGATGCGAGTCTGCAAGTAGGCAGCCCTACTGAGCTGCAATAGTACGGAACTCTGAGTTCTATCGCGGCATTTATCAGTTACCCTAGTAACGTGTATTGGTGATGAAGCAGCTAGAATTCAATTCAGACGCGAAATCATCATGTGAGATGGGAATTGGACAGACGGCATAATATTTATGATTCGGACTGTAAATTTTCTCACATAATTTGTAAAAGTTCACTCTTTTTCGACCTTTTCCTATATGACATAAAGTCAGTGTAGTTAGTGAGTCTAGAGCTGGTGTACAAATTTCTCTCGGACCGCTAGACAACTTTTCACGGGTTAAAACTCATTTCAAACTCTCTTTCAAACACTTTCTCTCCCTCTCTTTCTCTCTCTCTGTTTACATCTTTCCTCTCAGTCTATTTAGTCCCTCTATCTTGCTCTGTCTTTCTCTATTTCGCTCTGTCTCTCTCTCGGTTCCTGTTGACAGGACTTTGTGTCGCGGGGTCGGCGTCGAACTATCCTGTTTATACGCAATTGAGACAGAGCACGGCGTGCCTGGTGAAATTTTAACACGACCTAGCATGCAACGGGAAACCACCACTTGTACGTGGTAGCTGAGGGTCTACAGAATGGCGCTACGGTGCGGGAAAAAACATTCCATTCCCTAAAATCGTTTTTTTCACTTTTATTTGATTTGGGTCAAAATTGGCTATATCAAACGTGGTCCCGAAAAATCCATAATGACTTAGCAAACGAAATAAGTCACCCCTACCTATTTTTGCACGTAGAATCGATTGCCGTTGAAGTCGAATCTCTAAAATGACTGTAAAATGGTCAAAAGTTGATTTTTTACCATTTTTTGGAGGTTTTTGGCCCCTAAACCATTGAAAACGTTGAGATAGGAATTTGAAACTAGTGCCAATCGTTAAAATGGTCATTTTTCTACCAAGAACCAAGTTTTCGTGTATATCCGATTTATGGTTAGATTTGGGCAAATTGTTGAAATCTGCCAACTAGGAGAACCGTAACTTGATTTTCTTGTTTTTTGGATTTTGGCATTTTTGAAAAACTTCTGATTGAAATGGCCAGTCGGGACCATGCTTAAGTTGTTTATGGGACAATTTTCGACTAAAATCCAAGATTTCATACCAATCCAATAACAGATCGTTGATTTATAGAAAATTTGCGTAGGCAAAACGGTCAAAATAACAACTTTTCTTGCTTATTTTGACCGTTTTGCCTACGCAAATTTTCTATAAATCAACGATATGTTATTGGATTGGTATGAAATCTTGGATTTTAGTCGAAAATTGCCCCATAAACAACTTAAGCATGGTCCCGACTGGCCATTTCAATCAGAAGTTTTTCAAAAATGCCAAAATCCAAAAAACAAGAAAATCAAGTTACGGTTCTCCTAGTTGGCAGATTTCAACAATTTGCCCAAATCTAACCATAAATCGGATATACACGAAAACTTGGTTCTTGGTAGAAAAATGACCATTTTAACGATTGGCACTAGTTTCAAATTCCTATCTCAACGTTTTCAATGGTTTAGGGGCCAAAAACCTCCAAAAAATGGTAAAAAATCAACTTTTGACCATTTTACAGTCATTTTAGAGATTCGACTTCAACGGCAATCGATTCTACGTGCAAAAATAGGTAGGGGTGACTTATTTCGTTTGCTAAGTCATTATGGATTTTTCGGGACCACGTTTGATATAGCCAATTTTGACCCAAATCAAATAAAAGTGAAAAAAACGATTTTAGGGAATGGAATGTTTTTTCCCGCACCGTAGCGCCATTCTGTAGACCCTCAGCTACCACGTACAAGTGGTGGTTTCCCGTTGCATGCTAGGTCGTGTTAAAATTTCACCAGGCACGCCGTGAGAGGGAGAGAGAGAGAGGGAAAGAGGGGGAGAGAGAGAGAGAGTGAGAGAGAGAGAGAGAGAGAGAGAGAGAGAGAGAGAGAGAGAGAGAGAGAGAGAGAAAGAGAGAGAGAGAGAAATAAAGCTGAATGAGCCCTATTTCTTTAACCACCTTGTCAACCAATGTCAGTTCTCTTTTACACCTTTCCTGATTGGTTCTTTCCGATGACAAGTCTACCTTTTTTCACAATTCGTCCCGCCAAAATTTTCTTTTCTTTGATGCTGTCAGTCAACAGTATCCTATTTGAAACTGCAGTAGCCTTTTCAGTGGACGTCCTTTGTCTAAATTAGCTATTCTAGGGAGTAGGCCCGCTCAATTTATTATTCTCCTCTACCATTCATGCTTTTAACTATTATTACTTTACTATTATGTGATGATGTTGGATAAAGCTGTCTGTAGCACGTGTCTGTAGCTACTTCATTGT
Organism: Hormiphora californensis; assembly: GCA_020137815.1. Taxonomy (NCBI): domain Eukaryota; kingdom Metazoa; phylum Ctenophora; class Tentaculata; order Cydippida; family Pleurobrachiidae; genus Hormiphora; species Hormiphora californensis. Next base: position 6,161,505 of record CM035357.1, read on the forward strand.
GTGGAGGAGTCACTAAACTTAGGGCCCAACAATTGAAAAACTGTGACATCATTATATAATGCTGGGATGGAGAGGGAGAGAGAGAGAGAGAGAGAGAGAGAGAGAGAGATAGAGAGAGAGAGAGAGAGAGAGAGAGAGAGTGAGAGAGAGCCCATTGTTTCGGCCCCAATGCAACACTACAGCTGCAGGGGACATGTCGGGGGAGCTGCAGTTCGCACAATTGTCCTTTATCCTCTTTCTCCACCTTCCGGGTGTTCTCTTTTTGTGTAAAACCTTGTCTCTTTTTTGTTTAACACCCCTAGATCCATAGTCCCCTCTTTTTCTTCTCTACTTGTTGTACAGGCTACAGGTTTGTACCTGTGTCCATTGTGCAGTACTCCAAATATTGGCAACTCTACCTCACACCCGAGCTCAGTAATTCTCTACTCCAGATGCTTGCATTGCTCGACCCTCTCTTACTGAGCACATAATACATATCAACTGCAGATGTTGCGTGATGATGCATTCCCAAACAACACGTCCTTGTTCCAATGTCCATGTTCTAGTAAATAATGTTGTCTCGCGACATTCTGAATTCCAATATGATGATAGTATGTGTTGTCTTGCAACATTCCAATAGCTGCACTGCAGCAGCAGGTTGATGGCTTCATCTCGGGAACTATAATAGTGTCAAAACCCTTTTCAGATTGCACAGTGCCTTCATTCTGATATGATAGGAGATTCAGAACTGAGAACATGTTCTTATTGAGCTTCGTCGAATCATTCATTTTGTTGCATAAGTTCAAGCTCAACTGAATACTTGTTTATCCCTTTATCTTGTTCCCACGATAAATCTCACATCAGGCCCTACCTCGTAGTCGTATCAGCAGAACAGAATAAGCCGAGACAGTGTCTAGAGTGAGTTAGACATGTGTCACATTTAAGAAGGGACAGCTGGTCTTACCAGAACCATGCCCTTACCAGCTGTTCATGTACTGGTATTTTGATGAGTCGCATCACGTATGAACAATTCAAGTATTTTGTAGCATGGGTCATGGGATATAAACTAATTCTAAAGTCTATGTATTTTCCGACAAGCCAGTCAAAGGCCTTGGTACAAATGTGAGACAAGAACTTTTCTGTAAACTTGATCCAGTGACTTTATTTCTCACTCCACACTACCCAGTGACTTGTTCTTCATTCTTCCGCCTGTTTTATGTGTTTAGAACTGGTTGTTATTGAGGTTGACAGGTTTTCATTTGCACCCACACCCGTTATTACTAAAGCTAGCTCTCTCACTCACACTCTATATCTCTTCCAATAATCACGTAAAATCAACACCATTGTGTGTGCAGCAGTAGTCAACGTTTTATTTTGCCATCCTCATTTCCAACAGTCTTCTGTCTTTCCAGTATCTTAGCTGACTATTGCCTATCTTGTTCGACTTTTAAATCCTTTGTTAGCCCTCCAACTAACCCAAACCTAACTCCTAACGGCTAACCCCATCATATCTCCTATTATAGCCTGCAGCTGTTTGATATACGACCTAGGACCACTATGGATCTGCGGTACCTGCTACTTCAGATGACTATGGTATGGTTTGGTGGAGCAGTCTACTCTTCCTCGATATGCAAGAAAAGGTACCCAATTTAGAAGCAGGACTGATCAGGTCTCAGGACTGTAAAATCAGGACAGTCAAATAGGAGGAGTAACCAGATTGAAGCTGGTCGGTCAATTAACCCCACAAACTAAAATAATTCTACTCCTCAGTGACATAACGGTTACGGACGCTAAAGTGACGATCAAATCATTCACGCCCTCCCTGGAACTAACCAAAGATGACATAACCACCTCTAAAATGGTCGTGGGATGTCCTAAGGTAAAGACACTTCTCACCCTAGATTACATTGAATTGTTTAGGAAGCTCAAAGATTTAACTAAAATTGCTTGGATCTCGCGATTTAGTTGACAACCCTAACAGTTTATTTGTCAGCTCTATTTGACATTCCAACTCAGGGCTACCAAATGCGTATTGACTACGCATGGACCTATCAGACATATGAACAGCCCAATGGTAACACCCTTATTGAGGTGAACTGTTCCAATCTATACGCACTGGATAACACACAGATCTGCTTCAGAGGATGCTCGTAAGTTCCACGTGACATACCATATATGGGCATATCACACACGTGATATTTCAAGATTGATTTACAACGTCACAGAAGACAGTCTCCAAAGTTTCAATATAAACTGTTTAACTATTGTTCATGTTCATTGATTCTCTACTAGTTAAACTGTTTTTGTAAACACTTGTGAAGCCAGCTAACTCTACTGCTGCAGTATTAACACTAAGATATAGTTAAAACAGTGTGATATTAGTCGTTGAGTGGTATTTACTGAGATTGTCAGAATTAAAGTAAATCAACAATCGGTTGAACAAAATAATCGAAATTTCACTTCGCAGGACGTTTTATGAAACCAAAACTGAATTGTTAACATTATTTTCTCACTTTTAGGTTGCCAAAGGTAGATAACAGTGTCATATCTCCTCTGCCATCTCGGTCCAAAGTTGGAGCACCCTACAATGAAGGAGAATCCATTGAGGTAAGAGAGAGAACTGTTCACATATTGCTCATGTTGTTAAGGTAGAATTTTTCATGTCGTTCATGTTTTCAGATCCCAGGACTTAGAAAAACAGGAGAAATAAAGGTTTCTCCTAATATATTGTGTGTATTTCAAGGAGTGTAGCATTGTTAAATGTTAGTGTGTTGTTAGTGTTTGTCAGTTTATCAGGTGATGATAGCACTTTATATTTCACTAAGACGATGGCTAATAGTCAACATGTCTCACATACTGTGAGCTTTGTAGAATATCGTATGCCAACTGAGGGTAAAATAAATTGTTCCAAGACAAATATATGACCCGATTTCGGCCCGATTTCTTTTCAGAAGAGCTCCTCACATATCCAGTCTCCAACAACACCAGTATCCTAAACCTACTGTCCCTTTCAGTTGTGGTGTGGAGAGGACGTGATACGCAGCACGTGTAAGGGTAGTGAGTGGAGTAACCTGAGTGAGTATAGCTGTCCTACAAGGAACATTAGTGCCCGATCCATGGCCATCGTGCTGGATACAACTACAAACATGGAACAGGAGATTAAACAGGTATAGGAAGAGGGTGCAGTGATAGACTGCAGGTACTGGGTATGTACTGTAATAAGAGGGGGAGTCGGACAGGAGATTAAACAGGTATAGGAAGGAATGTGATGCACTGGGTACTATATAGGTACTGTGATAATTATACACTGGGTACTGGGGGAGTCGGGAAGGTACTGGGTCCTGTGAAAAGAGGGGAGTCGGGAGCGTAAGCGACCACAACTAGTGAGACAGTTAGTGTGTGAATTTACGACCGTCACTAAGAACTAATTGGATATTTTATGGGAGGCGGGAGCTGCATCATGATGTTACTATTTACCCACTACTATCAAACCACTATAAACCACTTCAAACCACTACCGTATCCTGCAGGTGTATGATGTGGCTATCTCCATGCTAGATACCATCTCCAAGATGAACGACCCACCAATGGTTAACTACGTCCTCGTCCCATTCAACGATCCCGACTTTTACCCCATGTTGGTGACCAACAATGGTTCCATTCTCCTCCGGCATCTTGCCATGATTGATGGGCATGGTGCCAGTGGGGGCAAGGATTGCCCCGAACTCACCCTGGCTGCAGTTCAACGGGCTATTACAGAGAGCTACCCTGGATCTGAAATATTCGTATTCACTGATGCAAGTAAGTATTGAGTTGAATTAGAGTTTAATAAAATAGAAAGAGCTACTAGAACCCCCTATTCTTCTCCCATGGGCACACCAATTGAGGCCATGGGGCAATTAGGCGACAATATTTAACCCCAGCTCCTTCCCCTCAGGCAGTAAAGAGGAAGACCGTAGGATAGTGATAATGGAGGAGGCAACGAGGAAGAGGATCAAAGTTAACTTTATACTGACGGGACATTGCAGTGACAACCAACTTGAGGAACAGGCGGTGTATTATGAGATCGCTGACGCTACATCGGGATTTGTAAGTGGGACAATGGGATTTCCTTTTGTGGGACAAGAGGGTAAGAATTAGTTACTGGTCTGGGATAAACACCGAATTTTCACCGATAGTTGGGGGCAAATGGCCAGTGCTATTTCATGTATAGTGGGATCCTAACAACCTGATAACCTTTCAGTTGGTATCAGTTGACAAAGCCCAAGTTCGGGAGATATCCAGTTTAATGTCTGCGGCTCTAATGGCTAATGAGGGTGTGCTACATGAGGTGTTTACTGTTGGCAGTGAGAATCCTTCAGCAGTTGTCAAGGTAACGACCACACTATCGCCACCATAGCAACCGAGTTGCATTGTAGAACTGTGGATGGTAATCTCAATACATGAATTTTCATTGAGCCCCTAATAATCCTTGCCTTTAGATCCCGTGTGACAAGAGAGTACAGCGGATGACTGTGACAGTAACATGCGATAGTGTCCGAATTATCAATGCACGGGATGATAAAGACAATGATGTCAGGTTTCACCAAGTCAGCACTCTCAGGGATATGATAACCATCAGTCTGCAACCTTCCATCGCAGGTAGGAAAAACAATGAAATATTCCAAGTTCAATGCTATACATCCTATGACACCAGCCGTGCCACATTCAGTAGTTACTGTAGGACCCCGATTTACCGGGCCCCGATATACCAGGAAGATACACTTCCCCCGAGAATCACGGTAATCGGGGTCCGACTGTATATCGAAAACTTGCATTTCAAACTCTCGATGTATAATCTGATCTAATATTACTACTGTGTGATTCTATTGTGTTCCAGTAGCACCAACCGATTTGTTGTGTTTGTTAGGAGATCCGTTTTTGTGTCGCCGGCCACAATTGGGCCCCGGTAAGCAAACGTACACTGTGCAGTGATCTGTGAAACTCCTCCCTTCTCTTTGTTTTCTCGTGTTCAGCGTGTCGGTATAAAATATTTTCCGATAAAAACATGTGCATATTAAGTAAAGCTTCTCTCGTTCTTTCGTATTATTCATATCTTTCAGATTGTTTCACAACTAACTTTTCACAACCTATATTGTGTATCGTATTGTCATTGGACACGTATTGTCTCTTGTGTTTGTTGCATGCTGTAACCAAACTGTTAATGTAGGGTGCTAGAAGTTCTCAATAATCGTGTTCTGTCTGGTGAACAAATTTGAGCGCACTGTTGCACGCTTTTGGGAATCAAAACGGGGCCTATTGCCGCCAGACAGGTTATTAGTTTGAAATGCTTTTTGACCATCTCCTCCTTTTCAGAGCATGTCAAACTGAATGTCTCCTGCGTTGAACGAGGCACCGCAGTGGTATCTGCCCAGACAATTACTGACATTGACTTCACCTACCAGTTCTACTTATACGAGGTATGTTGTCACCATGGCAACCATATGATGGTTTGGTAGCCATGGAAACCCAGCAGTAATGGGCCATGGCACAATCATTGGGACGATCACTTTCAGCAGCTATACAGCTTACTAAAACAGTGAATTCCCTAGGTCCATGATACCCTAGTGGAGACAGATACCCTGGTGGCGGGATCCACAGCAGTGATCTATGTCATGTTTGGTGCCCCTGTATACGATGTACAAGTTACCACGATGGTATCTAACCAACCAGATGGTACTGTTCCTATGAAGGTGCGTTGTTATTTGGTTTAGAATAGTTTAGAGGTATCATTGAGAGGTATCATCAGAGTTTAGAAATGTTCGAATTCAAGTATAGAGGTGCAGAAAGTTATAAATGAGGGCTACCTTGACAAATAATATTGTCTCTCTCTCCATAACAGAAGTATCTGAGAGGTTTCATGGCAACGATTACAGTGCCAACGTTCAACTTCCATCTCCAATTTACCGCAAAGTACTCTGGCCAGACGGTGCAACGAGTCTCAACACCCATCATACCTAGATCTGGTAAGTTCCAATAATCCACTGACCACTCCATGTGCTGGATAATTTAGAATATATTTCCCTGATCCCTCAACCTTCCTCTTACAACTATCGAGCATTATAATTTGAATCCGAGAGTCGGTTTGGGTCCGAGTAAAATAATTCTACCCCTCCATGAGGGAGTCAATTAATAACACGTCATATATCTATATCACCATGATATATTCCAGGTTGCCGGGACTTGCCCAGCAGTTCATCCCTGGTCAGCACCCTTCAAACCCACGAGGGGACGGTAGTGAGCTTCTCCTGTTCTAACGAGTGTCAGAGGTTATCCCATGATAGGGAGTTGAGGTGTGAAGATGGGGTGTGGAGTGAGCAACCACCGACCTGTCATGATGCTGGTAAGAAATGTGAAGGGATATATGTCATGATGCTGGTAAGAAATGTGAAGGGTTTTGTTGCTCGAAATATTGGGTACAAGATGAGTGCTCTAAACCTTGTTCAAGGGTCTCAAATCATCACTATTTTCCGCGTTGGACGTTGGTGCCACCACCAACTTGGTGGGTTAGATTAGAAATCATCTAGGAGCTGTGTGTGTTTGACATGTAATATTCTACTCAGGCTATACATGTGGTACACTGAAAGGACCGGGCAATGGAACACTCATGTTCAACAACCAGATCTTGTACACTCTTGCCAGCGCTAAATGTGGCCAATCTGCTGAGGTAACTAAATTTCTAGCTTGATAATTCAAGAGATATACCAGTGGCACTGTGTTAAATAGGGTGATCGGTCATTATATTTGCTAATTTTGATACTGATCTTTGATGTTTTTTTGACAGCACGTATTTCCCCTCCTCAGGTGCACTGCAATACATTCTTCAAGCTAAACGGGGAGGAGAGATCTACCTGTACACCCTACGGATGGAGTAACAAGGTTAACACTTGTGTAGGTATGTAACTCTCAATTAGTAGTCAATTAATTGTGCGAATGTGCGATTAGAACCAAATTACACATAGTTCATGCCGAGTGTAATATCCAGATATTATTTGCTGACACGAACTATTATCACAAACAATCACACATTTATGCAAGTGTGTCATTCATTGAACACATGCAATGTTACACAATATTATATTCTTGATATCTGACTACTAGATAGCATCTAACTCCTTAAACTCGCAGGCATCAAGAAAGAAGACAAGACTGATACCGATACGATTGATAACAAAGGGGAGGGTGCATCTGATGAGAGCCGAGAGGAGGTCACCAAGGTGCTTGGAGATTGGTGGATGTGGCTGGTGATCTGTGTTACTGGTGTTGTTACTCTATCTGTTCTATCGACAGTTATTTGCATCCTCGTTATAAGGGTACGTGTGTGGGTTCAGGGTTGGTTACAAAGTCACCCTTATTATTGCATATAGTGAGCTTGTGCGGAGGGGTAATTTCAATACCAACGTGTGTCGGAGGCTTCAAAAGAACCAGTTTTTGCACTTTGAGAAATTACTCAACCATTGCTATCTTGCAGCTTGTCAATATCCTGCATAACTCATTTATAAGGCATATTGTTCAGCATGAATATTCAAATTGTCTGTTTACCAAACCCTGTGACGTGGTCCAATATATACCAGCTCATGGGTAGCAAATTACCTGTTCTCAACAGGAACCTGCAAAAAAGCAGACAGAGAGCTCAGAGCAAGCTTTCATCACCATTTCATGTTCAACTAATTTAAAGAGAACAGAGAGCTTCCAATAATACCACCTCTCTCTCCAGAGAGTTTTTAATAAAAAAACTTCGACACGTCGAAATTCGAAAAGTCAACTAATTCTCATTCACCTCAGAAGGGAAAACGGAAAGATCCTCTACGAATGGGATATGAACGAGCACCAATTCCAAGGATGGGGGATACAGATGCCCTAGCTATAACTGATGATATCTATGAAGTAGTTGATACTAGTGGTAACTACCCACCCGGTTGCTATAGCAACGGCCCAACATCATGTAGAAACAGCCGGCCACCACTACCTCCACCTCTGTCAAATCCTTATGGAAACCCCGCCCCTGGAAACCTAGCATCCAATCCTCTCTACAGTAGAACAGGTAAGCTTTGTGTGTTTACTGCCTGTGTGTTTAGCCTGTGTGTGTGTGTGTGTGTGTGTGTGTGTGTGTGATGTGATTAAAACATTTGTTTGATCGTTATGTGATCTTTGAATGCCTGATAAATCTTTGTAACTGTTCCTATATCTTATCTTGTAATATCTTTGTTCCTCTTCTTATTGTGAAGCACCCACTCTTCTCTCTACAGCATCCTCAGCAGCATCAAGCTCCTCATCTGGTCTACCCGGGAATGATTACATGCGCATGTCAGGTGATATACGAAGTACCAGCATTATCTATGAAGAGATGGCAGCTCGCCAACAACAACCCGAGTACGACTATGCCACAGGACATGTTTGAAGGGGGGATGTTACATTTGAATATATAGGAGCTATGTGATCACTGTGATGTAAAGGAACGAACGTCGAACCTTGAGCTATGTGATCACCGTGATAAAGGAACGATATCTTGATGAGACCCGGAGAGTCAGATGAGATATATAATAAGCTCAGTCGCTGGATGACTTTGGTGCGTGAATTGAGACTTGTGCGGGATGACAAACACTAAATATGTTCTAGGAATTAATACTTATTAGGTAGGAACTACAGACAATTATAAAATCTTTATCAATACATGATATGTTTTAGGAAGTGTATTATAACCACTGAAAATATGCATGCTATTTGGTTCTTATTTCTTATTTGACACTGAAATTAGTTTAATTTAAGACTTTGTGGCTATAAACACAGGACATGACAAAAGTCAAACAATAGCGGATTCGGGAAAACTTTTTTAGAAAAGGAACACGTGTGCGGGTGTACCATAGGTATTGTGTTAGGACACGAAGATATGCAAGGGGAGAGACACAATATGAATGGCTGCACAATTCACCACTCATGGTACACCACGCAAATCCCTGGCGATCTATAATAATGGCAGAATCAATTATACAAATACAAATACAATTATAATTTATATCCCGCTTTTGGGCCTATGCATTGTTAGTGCTAGGAGGACGCCGTTTCAATCAGTCGATTGAAGCAACGCACCCACCACTAACAAGCCTTCTAAAGCGGCTCTTATAGGATTATAAGATCCTAAAGGCCTTAAAAAACCGTCGGCAGTCATTCGATATAATATATATAAATGTAAGTAGAAAATAAGGGTTATAAAATATCTAATTAAGAAATAGCGTAATTAATTCGTTGAGTGATTAAGTAGTTAGATAATTGAGAAATTAACTAGTTAGATAATTGATAATTAACTAGTTAGATAATAACTAGTTAGATAATTAACTGTTGATTAATAAGTACATAGTGTAAATACTAAGTAAGTAGTATAGTTTAATAATTAATTCAAGTAAAAGGCTAGTGATCTAAAAAGGAGGCGAATAGCTAAGTAATTAGTTAATGGATAAAGTAACTGTAACAGGATAACCGATAAGGTAATACACACTAACCATATTAATTGCTATATAAGGTTATGATCTAATAAATGGCCTATGGAAAATTCTAAAGAAGCTGGTAATAAATTAACGAATAACGAGGTAGAAAAATAAAAAGCAAGAGACCAGAGGTCAGTCAGATAGGTTAAATACAAAGCTGTTAATAAATTAATTAATTGGAGCGGTAAAAAATAAAAAGGCAGGAGACCAGTGCAATGGCCAGTCAGAATAAGTTAATTAATGCGGTTGGGTTTAAAATTTAATGTACGATAAAAACGTTAAGCTAATTAAAATAAGCTGTAAGATAGATAACTGTACTAGACGTAAGTATTTAGGTTATAATTTAAAGTAATTTTAAGGTAACTAGGATAGAGAAGATAAAAATTAAGAGCTGCCCAACTTAGAAACTCTAGAGTCTATTCTCCAAACACACTCGTATAAAGTCCATCTATGTTTATCGTCTTGATGTCTTCGAGAACGTAATACCCTCCGTGATGTTCACTGAACATTGTTCAGGCTGGCTCACTCGCTCGCTCAAAGAACCTATGACTCTACTCTAGCCAGAAAGGAAAGAAACTCAACACACACTGTCACAATACAACCAGAAAATATACTCAAAAAACTCGACACTCTTGACATGATATCAGACCCCTACTCTACTCATATGTTGGAGGAAAGGACTTCAGATGATGATGTAGTTATAGGGGATGTAGTCAAAATAGGAATGTAGTAATGATAGGAATGTAGCACAGTAGAGGAATGTAGGACGTAAAAGGAAAGACCTCCCATCCGAGACTTCACCACAACACAGCCTTAATTAAGTCACTCTAAAGTCGATTTCGCTTGGCATTAATGGTACAACTCGCCTCTTAGTGCCCCTCAAAGCAGTAAGCACCAAAGGTTTTTCTCAACAGGCAAAACCTCAACATTTACCTCATAAAAGATATCGTCTCGCTGAGTTCCTCGGTATTTAGAGCAGAATTTCAATCCTACGACAAAAACCGATCAATTTCGGTCATGATACGGATGGCGTTGCTCACTGCTCAGTCAGTTGATGCACAGGGCGGTCAGACTCTTATCTATAGAGACTTGCTGAGACTCAGAACTCGCAAAGCAAACACAGAAAACAAAAATGCATGTCGAGTCAGTCGCGGAAATTCAAAATTGATGAATGAATAATTTTTAATTCATTTCCGCCACAGGCAAAACCGCGCACATATAAATCGATTTGCGCGTTTCCAGAAGCGCGTAGCAATTGGCGCGCGTATGTCTGTGTTGAGGCGGCCGCGCGTTCCAACCAGTTGAATTCCAATTTTAGCGAATGAACATGTCGAGCAGTTGTTGACAGCCGATCCACTCCTATTGCTCGGCTCGTCTCAGGAAACAAATTAAAACGCAGAATTCTTCTCATTCAAAAAAAACAAAGGTCGGTAATTGAAAATGGATAACATTTTAAATAAGTCGCTTCACAAGTAAAGAGTGTATCTTACAGCAGACTGCTTTCTTTTATTTACTAATAAACTCGCTTCCATAGCAAAGCTGTAAATTGAAATGGTACACACACATGATACACACACGCAAGTCACAAACTCTTGTTGTATGTACACACAAAATTATGTAGGCTGTAGCACTCTCTATCTCTACATTCTCTCTCTCTCTTTCGATGCCTCTATCTCTATCCCTATTCCCTCTACAATAAATGCCTCCGCCCTCTCTCTTTATAGCTTTCTAAATTTCCAACACTTCAAACCACTTTTCCCCAAGTTTTATTTCCACCTGCAGCAACGCTCTCTTTCTTTCTTTTTCTCTCTCCATCTATATCTCTCTATCTCTCTCGGCTCTCCCTCTCTCTCTCTCATTTCCTCCTCAATATTGCATATGCTAAAAACTAAAAGATACAGGGCGTTATGCACACATCTACATTCTACTCGCCATAACTCACAAATACACACACTAGACAAAGAGTCAAACTTGAAACACACAGTTACACACTACAATAATATTTCTCAAACTTCTCCAGCGTCGAGAAAAACAGAAAAATCCGTGTGGTTTTGTTTTAGGGAACTTTTCGTGGGGATCTTCGTGCTAGGTCGGAGAATACCATCAGACGCGGCTGAGTCAAATACTTCCTGAGAAATAGGGAGTTGTTAGAGATGTAGTACAGGGTGTCCCCCTGACTTTGCGAAATAGTAAGTTGTTAGAATTAGAGATGTAGTAGATGGGTGAGATTAAAAAACTTTTGCGAACTGTTGAGAAGATAAAAATGAAATGAGAAATGGCTCATTCAAATGAGATATTTAACTCATCAAGACAGACTAATATACAGCAATGAACACTTGACACAGAGAGATAGACACTTTGCAACTAACATAGAGGGACCGACACACTTTGAGCGAACTCAAATTGGTTAATTAACCAATATAATTAGTTTAATGACTTGATCTTGGACGAAAGTTTTCTTATAGGTGTGCAATGCAAAATACAACTTTTGTGTATGTGCTAATTGTGCGATTTAATTAGTCAGTACACTTTAATAATATGTTCACAATGCTCTTAATTTGTTGTACTCTATTATCATGATTATACGACAAATGAGAAGGGAGGAAGTAGTAGAATATCTTCGAATAGGGGAGAGGGAAACAGAAGTAAATAAAGTACAGAAATAGAGCAAGTCATAACCTTAGACAATTATAACAAAGTTACACCTTCTCCACTCTATATCTGTATCTCTCTATCTCTCTATCCTTATCACTCTCTCTTTGTCTCCACACTGAATTGCACCCGGACGTTAGTTATAGTGGTACATTATATGCTACACGCACAATGCACAACCCTCCCCAAATAACAATTCTCATTCCTTATCCCATTACATTTTTCAGTTTTCCCTCCGTTAATTTCATTTTTCTGTCCCCTGCATATAATCAAAGCTGCATTTCCCCCTTTTTCTCCGCTTTCTCTGAGACAAATTACCGTGGTGGTTGAATTCCCTCTCTATCAAATATCTTCCTTTCTCGTCCTCTCTTCCCTCTATCTAGGTGTGTGCGTGCGACAGAGGAGTAGTAGGAGTTAACTCTATAAGTGAAATAGAGAGAGAAATAGAGAGAAGGAGGAAAAGAGGAAAAAAGGTGTTTTCTTAGAGAACAGGTCCCCTCTATCTTGCTTATTTAATAACAAACTGCATCCTTCTATTTTGTCTATTAACAACAAACTCCCTCTTTCTCTGTCCACTTTTGCTTCTGGCACTTGGCAGGCATCCCTCGGCACACATGACAAGAGACAGACAGTAGAGAACGGGTTTGAGTGAGGTAGTAGGTCGAATTAGGAAGGGATAGAGATAGAAGCAGCGGAAATTACTGACCATTTTCTCTTTTTGTCAGGCACAGTCCTGACAATAATAACTGCTGACTTTTCATAATCATCTCTCTTGCTTTCCCTCTCTTTTTTTCTTTCTCTCTCTCTTTCTCTCCCTCTCTATCTTTTTTCATTTCTGTATCTAGCTCACACTATAATATCTCCATCTTCTCTCAAGATTTGTCAAATTCAAATCAAGTACCACCATCCACCATCCTCCAACATTTTATAATTCGACTGAGATATTAACCTCTCCAGTCTCCGAACTTATCTTCTTAACCATGTTCGTCTGTCTGTCTGTCTCTGACTCTCTATATAACCGACCTGCCAAGCACATGTTCATTTTACTGTTCATCAGAAATGAATGGGTACTATACCTGGTCAGGGGGGAGTAATATGCCTCTCCCAGGTCACTCCATCTCTAACATCTTCCTCCTCTCTATCTCTCTATCTCTTTAGTTTTTATCGCTCTTTCTCTCCCAGTTCTCTCCCAGTTCTCTCTCTACCATATATACCTCGCACAGTTGGTGTGTCGTCAAATGGGTACTTGTGTATCGATACGTAGTCGATGGGATATTGTGGTGAAGACAGATAGACAGCGGGGGAGAGAGAGAGAGAGGAGAGAGAGAGAGAGAGAGAGAGAGAGAGAGAGAGAGAGAGAGAGAGAGAGAGAGAGAGAGAGAGAGAGAGAGAGAGAGAGAGAGAGAGAGAGATAGAAAGATATGCCACCGTTTCAATCAAATTTGTTCATTTGGTGTGTGCACACAGTGAGAGAGAAAGAGAGAGAAAGAGAGAGAGGAGAGAGAGAGAGAGAGAGAGAGAGAGAGAGAGAGAGAGAGAGAGAGGGAGAGGAGAGAGAGAGAGAGAGAGAGAGAGAGAGATAGAAAGATAGAAAGATAGAGCTATCTCACAACTCACGTGATATACAGCTTCACTATCAATCTCCCTCTCTCTCCCAGTCCCTCCCTCCCTCTTTCTCCGAGTTATTTCCCCGTATCAACTATGCTTTTTTCGCATGTCCATGTCTCCCATATATTTACCCATTCCCACGACTCACGATTCAAGATGAATTTATATATCAGTAAGGGATCACTATCCACAGCTGTCGGAATGGTAGACCGCGTGTGGTCGAAGATATTAACCAATATCATGAGAAAGATGAACCAAGATGAACCAGAGACCAAGATTGGGAGAAAGATAGAGAAAGATAGAGAAATATAGAGGTAGATAGAGAAAGATAGAGAAAAAGATATATGTAGATCAAGATACCCGAACACACACGCATACACATCATCTCATGCGGATTTTATATCCTTTGTCCATGGAATTAATGATCTCCAGCTTCGACCTAGATATACAATTCTTCTACCTTATTCTGAAATTCTTCCATCTCATTCCTAAATCTATAAATTTTATGAGAAAGCACTGGAAAATCTTTAATGGATAGAGGAGAAGAACTAAGAAGTCACAATGGTATTTGATGTATCACATTCATGACGTGTGAGCAGTATCACAGAGAGAGAAGGAATTGCTATTTTGATAAAAGATATATCTATTATATTGGATCTACGCCAACAAAATCTCATCTTGAGTCTTGTTGGTTTTACACGACGTATCATAATAAATTTGATTGTATATCTCAGAGCTACAGTTCGCTAGAACTAGCTAGTAATTACACGCTGTCTCTCATCCCCGCCATAAAACAGAGGTTGCTGGGGTCTCTGGTAGAGTGGCTGCTATCAATTACCGAATTATACCCGACGACTATTCACCACCCCTTACTATCTCTCTCTTTCTCTCTCTTTGTTTGGTAGATACTCCCTCATATCTCGTATCATAACCCGGTCCTGGCTACCTAACTACCGGCTACCTCCCAGACAAAGAGGATGACTACAATGAATGTCGTTTTTTCGTCTCTGAATGAACTTTATGAGTTTTTATTGAACTCACGCATATCAATGATACATGAAAGTTATACTGAGACAGACAGGAATATATCGATATTGGATATCTAATATTAAAGTGAGAGTGGACCGACACAGAATTGGATAAGATTATTGTAGGTAGTAGAGATTATTTCTCTGAGCATTTTTGCTTTTTTCCCGCTTAAAATTGGCCCTCCATCACTGAGATACTTTTGTTATGTTGGGAGCATGACGTCACGCATCTATCTCTTGTATTCTGTATGTGTGCAGCGCCCGGGCATGTTCGATGTACTGCCTACAGAGAGAATACAGAGATAGATGCGTGACGTCATGCTCCCAACATAACAAAAGTATCTCAGTGATGGAGGGACCAATTTTAAGCGGGAAAAAAGCAAAATGCTCAGAGAAATGATCTCTACTACCTACAATAACATTGTCCAATTCTGTGTCGGTCCACTCTCACTTTAATTCATTCTCGACGTGTGTATTGAGTACCCATGTATCATAATGTGGAATACGAAAAAACAAACAAACAAACAAACAAACAAACAAACTTACAAACAAACTTACAAACAAACAAACAAACTTACAAACAACCAATCAAACAAACAAGTAAACAAACAAACAAACAATCAAACAAACAAACAAACAATCAATCAAACATCTAAACAAACAAACAAACAAACATCCTCACCTCATCCCCTGCATCATCCTGAAAACTCCCCGATCCAGAACTGTTTTCAGTGATGCTAACCAACTTCCCACTAGTGCTCCCTTCCCTTCCACCTCCACTCCCTGCTGAGTTGCTGGGGGTCACGGTAGCAAAGCCGGTGGGGCGCCGTAACATCCAACTTCCCTTCTTTATCTTATTTGTGGTATATCCTGATACCTGAGAGAGAGGGGAAATTAGTTTTGGAGTACATGTGTGTAAGCCTGTCAAAACGTGTCGATTTTTGGCCAAACCTAGAAGTCACGAGAGGCAAGCCAATTCCGGTTGTACATCCTAGGTATAGGTCTCCTGAACATAAAAAACCAAAATGTCAGTCTCAATTATTTGGGGGAAGGTGTGTAATTAGCCCCTAATTGATTGGTAATTGAGCATAAGGGGGAAAAAAGCTGTATCTACCCTTAGGAAAGGAGTAGAGACAAAATTAAGGGCACCAAAGTGTTCAGCGTCCTCGAATTAGTGGGGGTAGGTGCCGGAATGAAGTCTCTATCTCATCCGGTTAATTAGATAATTGGATAATTAGGTATGCGCATAGCCGTTTGCTGGCCATATGGCTATAGCCATGTTAGGAAAGGAGTAGAGACAAAACCGAGGGCACTAAAATGATCAACGTCCTCGAATTAGTGGGGGTAGTTGCTGAAATTAAGTCTCTATATCATCCGGTTAATTAGATAATTGGATAATTAGTTTTGCGAATAACCGTTTTTAGCCTATATGGCTATATCCACTTAGGAATGGTTTAGGAATGGTTTAGAGATTCAAAGGTGCTGAAAATGAGTAAAAATCGGGCTTTTTCCCGTTTTTTGCTCATTTTCAGCACCTTAAAAGCCAAATAACGGCTAAACGGTTGAAGATAGAGCTTAAAAGTCCGACGTCGACCCCCCATAACTTGGCCATTGCCTACAAAATGGCACCAGTGAAAAGTATCTAATCCATTTATAAGTGGCTATAGCCATATAGCCAAATAACGGTTATGCGCATACCTAATTATCCAATTATCTAATTAACCAGATGAGATAGAGACTTAATTCCGGCACCTACCCCCACTAATGCGAGGACGCTACACATTTTAGTGCCCTTGATTTCTTCTCTACTCGTTTCCTAAGATGGTTTTCAGTTTTGACCACATGACTGAAAATACAGGTATAAGGGCGTGGCCCAAAAACCACATTTATTCATTTGATGAAGAGTGACAAATTTTTTTGGTGGTTCTAGGGACCTATTGGAGTGCCCTAGAAGTGGAATCACATTTAGATCAATTATGTTTTTTTTCGGTCCAAAACCGACATCATATGACTGGTCTATACGTGCTTTCTTTGATGTTACTAAAAAGGCGTGATAGCTGATGCAGAGGGGGTTGCAGGGGAGGGGGCCGGGGAGGTGTAATAAAGAAAAGAAATCTCTCCGTCGATTCAATTATGTATATCAGTCAATTGACCCCGATTTAGGGACACCCTCGGGGGAAAGGCTCTTGTCCACTAAATCGGGGTGTCCACTAAATCGGGGTCAAATAAGGTTAATTTCCTATATCGGGGAAAAAAAATCCTGTCCCTAAATCGGGGTGCCACTAAATCGGGGGGCCCTAAATCGGGGTCCGACTGTAAGTTGTTGGGTGGGGTTTGTACTTTAACAGTCAATTGTGAAACAGAGAAAGATTGAGTATAAGATTGAGTATAAATAAGAAAGAAACTCTAAAACATTTGGTAGGGGGGGGGGGGGTGCAATATGAATTTATCATGTTAACTAAAGAGTTTAGGGCAGGTACGTGTACGGCTCCCCCCCCCCCATTTTAAACAAAAACCTGCTGCAGACTCTCCCACCACTAAAAGCTTGCATAGTGCGCCATTATATCCATTATATTACAACATGTTGCAGGGAAGAGCATTCTGCAAGATCTGCATGTAGTTCTATTTCTACAGAATCACCGCCATTCTTTGTACACCCCCCCTCCAATTGTTCACCCCACTCCTTCCAATTGTTCACCCATACCCATCAATTGTTCACCCCACACCATGACATTGTCCCTATAATAGTGTGTTCGTGATGACCAGTACTGAAAACACTTAACCCCAGCTGATAGTGTGCGAGAATCGGATGGCACCAAATTGTTTAAAATGAATTAGTTTCGACTTTTGAACCCCGTCGACACAAGTCTTGGGTGAGAAAAGTAACACACTCCCTAGACCTCCTAGAAACTACTGACTACTGCTGCAGAGTTGTATTTTATACTGATGGTTCAACCACGATATTAGGTTGTCCAGGAAATAATGTCGTCTTACGATTTTTTGTAGAAATGCATGAGTTAGCGACTTTTAACTTGTTCTATCTTGTTCAGTAGACAATTTCCCGTCTGGAAAACACATTTAGAATTTCATACTAATATTTTCATTGCCCGTATTTGGGTAATCTGTCACCGGAAGTCGCTCTGCCGCTGAACGGGAGTTTTGCAAATTTTAAAACGTCGCTGGAACGAAGCCATTTAAGTTTCCAGAACTCTAAATGGCGTCAATCGATAGCCTATCGTCCAAAGATATAGTATCCATGCGATTTTAGTCTCGACGCGTTCTATGGAAACGGCAAACTTAGTAAATTTACCCCAAAAAAGTGAAAAAACGAACAAATTTACCTCGATTTTGGACCCAAAAATCGGGACTTTCAAAAAACCGCATTTTTTCACCTCAAAACCTTACCAAAGCCAAAAGTTAACTTTACTACGGTTAAAAGCTTAGTTTGGACTATTAATTACCATCAAAAAATTTATCATTCACCAATCCAATCAAACCTGAAGTATCCCGGAAGTGAAAATTTCCGATTTTGACCAAAATTTTTCAGAGCTCCATAGCTCCGAGACAAATTGGATCTGTGACTTCATTCACCACTCAAAAGATAGATATTTGTCTAATGAACAAGCTTGATGTCATTAAAAATCTTACAGATGCTTGATTTAATAACTGTAGCAGTTTTTTTAACATGCACGGAAATCTCGTTCAGCGGCAAATTTTTTTGCAATTTTTCCGGGTTCACCAAGGGAGGTCAAATATCAAATTTTTCAAAACAGACACTTGTTATATACAGACACGGGTTAGATCAAGGCGCTAGAAAAAGTTGTATACCGAAATTGTTGAGTTTAGTTGGAGAAATCGGCTCGCGACATTATTTCTTGGACAACCTAATATATGTAATGATATGTACTTACTAAACCTCAAGCCACAAGAATAATATAATCACCACAAAATACGCATAACAATGGCTCAAACTAAAGATGGATTCAACTCCAGTTCCATAGAAACTCTACAATATAATATCTTTATCCCGAGCAGCAACAATTAATATTGATATTTCGAACTGTATATAATATCTTACCTGTGCTAATGTCTGGGCGATATTTAGCTCTGTCTCGCAGTACAACTGCCTGTATTCCCGAAGTAACCAGAGATTGTGACTGAAGTTCTGGAGGGCTTTATTCCGTCTCTTTCCTCCCTGACACCCCTCAACGTACTCCATCAGATCTTTCTGAGGGAGAGAGTGTTAGTAGAAAGTTGGTTTTTATTATTCTCTCTGGGCTGAACAAATGAACCAGACGGGGGGGGGGGGGTAGATGGCGTATGATTTAATAGATGTTGTATGCTTCCTAAGAGGGAACTTGTTATGTTCGATATAAAATATTCTATAAGGTATAACGGTAAAGGAAAAGGGGGTAGAATAAAATATGGAGAGGAAATAAATATAAAGATCAAAGGTTCCAGATATTTCTAGAAGATTAGTTCTCAGAGGGGTGAGATCGATTTGGCACTCTTGTGTCAAGTTGTGATGAAAAGAAAGGTGAATGTAAACAGATCTTTCCTAGTTGAAATAGTGCAGAATTTAAAAAGAAAGGTCAAAAGAGATGGAAAATTAGGAGGATAGTCTTCTGTGAAAGGGATATTTCAGAAAGGGGAAACTAGAGAGGTGGAAAAACAGTTTCCTAGTTGAAGTACAGTTTTCAAGGTGCGGAAGAATTGGAAAGGTCAGAACAGACAGACAAAAGAGAGAGAAAGGGGGGGGGGTAGTTTTATATGCAATGGAAGGTGTCCAATAAATCTAGGAAGTCTTCAGAAATGGTACGTTAGACATGGACCATTGGGTTAGATGGTTGTCTATTTCCCTAGAATGGTTGAATAATTCTAGGGATATAGACTGAACCATTTAACTCCTTCCGGCCCTTGTTTTGCTTTGGCATAGGAATATGCGTAGTTTAGATCGCTTCGAGAGGAATAAATTGAAGGATATTTAAATGTTTTCTATGATTTTGATAACATGAACCCGGTATTATATATGGTCTAATCAATAGGCCACTGCAAATTCAGGACAGGGACGGACATTTCTCCCCCGATATTTTACCGGGAAATAAAAAGGGGGGAAAGGACGAATGTGAAGTAATTTACCCGGTAAATGTCAAAATGGGAAATGATAACGTTCACCTCCTCAACAAGCTTTGGTCCTTCTGCCTGAAATTAGGTGGTTAGAGAGAGATATATGGATAGAGAGAGAGAGAGAGAGAGAGAGAGAGAGAGAGAGAGAGAGAGAGAGAGAGAGAGAGAGAGAGAGTGTGTGAGAGAGAGAGAGAGAGTGTGTGAGAGTGTGTGTGAGAGGGAGAGAGAGAGAGAGATACTCGTAAGCATAATATAATATTCTAACGAGTAACGAATGACAAGCCATAACTGTACAGACGCCCCAATCTTGACATGTCCAGACACGCATATTATATAGATTATACATGCTGCCCTCAGTTAATATATGGCAGCTTGTTTAGAACATATATTACACGGAATATATAACGTAATTACTGTAATATACTGACAGGTAAATCTTCCGATCGGGTAACGCAATATTCTCTAGCACATTGATCAATGATGATGATTGAGGCACAATGATGATGATGGAGGCAGGATGGGATGTTAAGTGCTGAGCCCTTCTCCCCTGATATAGACAACAAACACTGGTTCCCCTACCTGGAACTGTTGAGCAGCATCCATCATTGAATCGAATGCAGAGATGGCTTTCTGTACGGCTCCTATCTGTAACACCCCTGCCACACTTATCCTGGGTATACCCTCCATCTCACTGAAAAAGAGGGAACATGTTAGTTGTCAGGAACCGACCGAAACAAGTAAACAACCAATCAGAACTCGTTATTTAGGTCACATGACTGGTTATCAGCCAATCAGGGACCAGTATTTCCTGATTCGGTCGGTTCCTGTTATTTGTCATTATCCGATCTACATTCGGACCCCGTTTTGCCCGGTAAATCGGGGCCTGAAGTTATATATCCGATAAAATGAGGAGTCACCGGAATGAAATCGTGGTTCGGGACGGCAAACTAATTGCCATTATCTTGTGAGAGATTTACCTGATAGATAGAACACAGTCGATGGCTTGTAATCGTAGATCGAGGAGCCTAATGCAATGTCTGACATGTGCAAAGTAGTCTAACCCTGCCGTTGATTTGAACTCCATCGCACAAGTACGGTACTTCACCAACAGATTGTATAGGTTCTCCATTGCCACTTGGTGTACTTTCATCTTGGCATCTGGAGGGGATGGGATGTCATTAGTTAGGTAACTAATTAGGGGAATGAGGGAGGTAATTAGTTAATGAGGAAGAATGAAGGATGTTATTAATCAGTTATTGAGTGAGAATGTTCTCTTAGCCGTGGTAAGGAAATGAGTTTTAAGATAGAATAGAAGACACGGAATGAATTATAATATGTTGCCACGAGTAGACAGAAAGATCAGTTGAGCAGTCAAGAATATATTATATCAAAGATATTAATGTGTCTGTTTCTAAGAATATGTAGATGCCAACTAAGAGCAGAAAAGTTGTAATATCTTTGTGACAGTAACTGTCACAAAGATAGACCTTTTCTCTCTATTTGACAATATATCAACTGTTAATATAGTGCTAAATAGAGATCTATTCACTTTATTGCAAGGCTATTATGACGTCATCAAAAACTCTTTATAACCTTCTGGTAGAGAGACAGCGCTATTTAGACGCAGTGTCAAAATTCAAAAACTAAAAACAGAGCATTTCTCACTTACCAATGCTCGCTACACCCGTCGTTTTGAGGGGATCACATTTTGGTGCGAGGCCCCTCTTTTTAGGATTCCCCACACTCCGCGAAATGTTCATATCCAGCTGGTCCTTGAGATCCAAGTGTACGAACACAGAGGCTGGCTCCAGTGTTGACCCGTCCCGGGCACACAGGGGGATGTGTCTGAATCCAGGTTTTAGCATTTTTAGAGGCACCAGGATCTGAGGGGGAGAGGGTTAGAAGGATAGAGAGAGAGAGAGAGAGAGAGAGAGAGAGAGAGAGAGAGAGAGAGAGAGAGAGAGAGAGAGAGAGAGAGAGAGAGAGAGAGAGAGAGAGAGAGAGAGAGAGAGAGAGAGAGATAGAGAATTATAGGATGGTGGTGTAAGAAAGAATGGTTTGGCATGAAACTATGCATGTTCAGCGCTAATTAATCGAAAACAGAGCTGCACGGCCCTCGTGTGATAGTGGAAGCACGTTCCACCACAGCTCATTCACATGTCGAGTTTTCACACTCTCTCATTCTATTTCTTCACCCCCCCCCTCTCCCTGTCTATCTTTCATTTCCTTGACACAGTAGTTAACCTCCGCATATATAACTATTCCGTAGCTTTGGCCCTGTTCTCTCTTGAATTCAATTTATTCATTCCCACGAACCATCCCGTCAAAATTCATTATATTTCCCTTGCCCCGTCTAATATCATTCAGTTCCGTATGAATATAACTTCTTTAATTCTTATCCTCTCTTTCTCTCTCTTATATGAGAGAAATGATTTTCAAAAAAATAGATTCAATTGACTGACTTTATATTTCATAAAATCACGAACCTATAAATTACCCCAGCATCTCTATGATATCTATGATTCAATACCAAATTGTAGTAACCCATAATCAGTAACCCATAATTAGTAACCAATAATTAGTAACCCATTAGTAACCCACTTATCTGGTAGACCATTTGTAACCCATTCTCTCACCTGTCCGATATAGTCGTCTCCAATGAAGTCGTGATCTAGCATAAGAATGTGTACCATTGCACAGTCCACGTTATGTATCGTAAAGGAAACTTCTACCTCCCATACTGGGTGAAAACCTGAAAACAGGACAAGGGGGTTAGGACATGGTAACCATGGTAACCCTGAGAACATGAAAAGGGTGGTAACGGGAAATACGGGATGGAAACAGGGGGTTAGGACATGGGAGAGGGGGTCCAGGCCTTACATGGCCATGGAGACTGCAAGAGTGAGGACTGAGGAGGGGTTGGAAAGGAAGAGGTTTTTCTTCTATCATATTGCATCGATTTGTTATGTTCTAACCCTCCTTTACATTTGTAAAAGAGTGTGGTGAAACAGGGCCAACCAAGGCCAGTACCGCTACTAAGGACAGATTCTGTAGGATATTTACAGAGCTGTTTCACAACATGCTGTGTTATCCCACAACACGCATGATGAAGCATGAATATTATTATAGCATTCCTAGTCGAGGTTTATATGCAGATAACTGCAGGGACACGGAGAAGTTGCGAAAAAAAAGCATGAATATTAATTGGGTGTCATTCGTTTGAACATACGTAAACCTTTCTCAGCTAACATTCCTAGTAGTGGAGAAGATCTGCATACCAACCCACAACAACTCTCTCAGCTAGTTCTACTTCATACCTCCCTAACTCATTCTCTAAATAAAGTGTTTATTCTAGTTTATAAACTACTTCATCATGTCACCTGCTGCATGGGA
The DNA here is from genome assembly GCA_020137815.1 of Hormiphora californensis. Taxonomy (NCBI): domain Eukaryota; kingdom Metazoa; phylum Ctenophora; class Tentaculata; order Cydippida; family Pleurobrachiidae; genus Hormiphora; species Hormiphora californensis. Next base: position 6,184,816 of record CM035357.1, read on the forward strand.
GAAACTAACAACCACCCTAGATAAACATTGGGTAGCGCTGAACAACCATTCATCTCACCACACCGACAGCTCTGTAGCTACTTAAGGGTACGCTAACCGAATTTTTTTTTCGAGTGCAGGGAAATCTCTCACCGCAGGGTTGTAGGCCATGCCAAGGAGACCTCAAATATGCAATTTGAGCTCTCAAGTCGAATTCATATTTTTGCTACAGCTGCTTGAAAAATGAACTGAAAATAAGTTTTTGGCATCTTAAAAATACATTTGTAAAGATAGGATCATAAAAATTTGTGGATTTGAAGAGGACAAAGAGGTGAGTAGCCACAAAAAAATTTTTTGAAATCCGAGCTGATTTCCGGTCCTGAGATGGATTTCTTTTTTTTGACTTTAACGCCCTATTTGGCAAAGTTCCGAAAACATGTGAAAGCTGTAAATTGGTGAAAAGTTGCGTCTAACGATTATCTAAGTGGCCATAAATTTTGGGCGTGTCCTTATTTGAGATAAGCTGTACAGAGTTTTTTTTGTGAAAGCCGTCATTTCAGAAATAAATAAATTCCCTGTATCTCAAAAACGGCTGATCGTAGAGACCTGAGACTATGCTTAAACGATTCAGAAGGTCCAATTTTGGGGGGGTCTTCTGAGAGACACTTTGCTCCTACTTCAACCGTTTTTGCTGTAATTGCGAAAAACAAAAACCCATCTTCGCCATCGTGGATTTTTTGTGATTTTGTTTTTGGTGATTATAGGGACCCATATAGACCAAATAGTGAAGGAATTAACTTGTTACACATTTTTCCATAGTTTCGGTCCTTTCTTAGCCAAAATTCCCTAATTACAGGATATTGGTGTTTAGCTTTTGCCCTTTTCATAGAATTTGTTTTTCGCAATTACAGCAAAAACGGTTGAAGTAGGAGCAAAATGTCTCTCAGAAGACCCCCCCAAAATCGGACCTTCTGAATCGTTTAAGCATAGTCTCAGGTCTCTACGATCAGCCGTTTTTGAGATACAGGGAATTTATTTATTTCTGAAATGACGGCTTTCACAAAAAAAACTCTGTACAGCTTATCTCAAATAAGGACACGCCCAAAATTTATGGCCACTTAGATAATCGTTAGACGCAACTTTTCACCAATTTACAGCTTTCACATGTTTTCGGAACTTTGCCAAATAGGGCGTTAAAGTCAAAAAAAAGAAATCCATCTCAGGACCGGAAATCAGCTCGGATTTCAAAAAATTTTTTTGTGGCTACTCACCTCTTTTTCCTCTTCAAATCCACAAATTTTTATGATCCTATCTTTACAAATGTATTTTTAAGATGCCAAAAACTTATTTTCAGTTCATTTTTCAAGCAGCTGTAGCAAAAATATGAATTCGACTTGAGAGCTCAAATTGCATATTTGAGGTCTCCTTGGCATGGCCTACAACCCTACGGTGAGAGATTTCCCTGCACTCGAAAAAATTTTTTGGTTAGCGTACCCTTAAGCTCTTATAATTATACTGTGTACTCAAATAGTTCTCTAAGTAGCTTACACAGTACAATTCTCACCTTGAGACACGCTGACAGCTACTCATAAGTCACAGAGCTTCTATTCTTGTGGGTACTCGCCACCACAACACACACACATACAACTCTACTCTTGGTGGGTAGTACCACTGCAGGTACTCACCACAACACACATACACACACAGTTCTACTCTTGGTGGGTAGTACCACTGGGTACTCACCGCACTACTCGCCACATAATACAGCTCTACTCAGTACTCACCATTTACACACAGCTCTTCTCACAGCTCTACTCTACTCACAGCTCTACTCTATAAAGGTATATTCTCTATTCTCTACTCTGGGTATCCCACATACAATCTCTAGCTAGCTACTCTACCAATGAATTGGCATACTGTACCACCCACTGGATCATTATTCTGAAGAGAATAAGACAGTACTCGCCATTATTATTTACATCTCATCCCCCCTCCGGGGCTGGATTGACAAATCAGGGAGCGAATGAAATAGTACTAACTACTTACCATCGTTCTTGACAATATAGGTTTTGTAGTCTTGGTAGTCCGCTGGTATGCCTATTATCCGTACTACAATGTACGGGTCGATAGTATCGGCTTTACTGAGCGTGCCCTCCGGTTTGGGTAATTGTTGGGCACTTATCAACTGAGAGGAGGGAATCATATTATGATTCATAAATTTTACATTTTTTACTGAAATTTTCCAACGGCAACGCTTTTTTGAACGGCCAATTCAATTTGAACGTTAAGCAATCGAGCACCACTGGGTTTAGTTGGATATCCTCATCCTTCTCATTTAGTAGTAAGACAATAATATCCTCTTTAGATCTATAGAGATCCCTACACAACCCCCCCCCTCAAGGTTGAAGTGTCCCACCTCTACCCATCGCAGTCCTATGGTGAACATATCTTACCCGGATATTAAGGTGTTTGGGGTGTATTCCTGCGATATGGGTGTCTGTATCGATACTGTAGTGGTAGCACTCCTCCCGAAGTAATGGCGGTTTTAGTGACATGCCACCATGCTGGAATGGAGATGAGGGGTTAGTGACATACCCCCATGCTGGAATGGAGATGAAGGGTTAGTGACATACCCCCATGCTGGAATGGAGATGAGGGGTTAGTGACATGCCACCGTGCTGAAAGAGAGATGAGGGGTTAGTGACATACCCCCATGCTGGAATGGAGATGAGGGGTTAGTGACATACCCCCATGCTGGAATGGAGATGAAGGGTTAGTGACATACCCCCATGCTGGAATGGAGATGAGGGGTTAGTGACATACCCCCGTGCTGAGGAATAGAGGTGAGGGGTTAGTGACATACCCCCGTGCTGAAAGAGAGATGAGGGGTTAGTGACATACCCCCGTGCTGAGGAATAGAGGTGAGGGGTTAGTGACATACCCCCATGCTGGAATGGAGATGAAGGGTTCGTTAGAAAGTCAAGTTGATATGATTTGAGAGGTTACTGAGGTCTCGGGTTTTAGAAAAAACTGTGACACATTTTAATTTTTAGAGATACTCAGAGTCTAACTATCTGTCTGACTGTTAGACAGATATTGGATTAGATGGATTGGTAAGTTGGAAGGGCCGTCAGAGAAGCAATTCTTGAGTTATTAATTAATCAAGTTTCGTGTAAAAGGGCCAGGGTGGGGCGTTAGGGGCCCGGCGTTAGTTAAAAAATTCATTAATTTTCTTTTGATGAAATGTTACAAAATCTCAAAATACAATCTGAACTAAAACACTGGAGGTACCTGGAGAAACACAAACTGAACTAAAACACTCACCTGTAAAAACATGGCTCGATTCAACATGGTAGGAAAGTCCATGGCAGTAGCGTACATCTGGACCATCTGACATCCACTTTGCCAGTGCCCCAGTGGTTCTATGTTCTCCTCGCGTGGCCTGACCATCGTGTAATGTGATCTGTTGTGGTCGATCACATCACAGCTGCTGTATCCTATCACGTTGTCTAGTTCCGAGTCAGTGACGTCTGAGATGTAGTTGCAACCTGGGACAGGATCTAGTGAACAATAGTATTTGGAATGACAGAAATAAAAGGGGGTATGAACAAAAGCAAAGCTTTCCTTATGCGTTTGCTTTGATGTTTAGGGAGTATTTACAATGACAGAACTAAAATGTTCTTGTTCATTATAATATTGAATATGCTAGTTATTGAAAATCGTTTACTCTGTGAATATTCTTCTTTCGACAACCCGTTTAATATCCCAATTTAGATTGTGACGAACCCTCTCTTTTCCTGCACTTCTTTCTCCGTTTCTTACTTTTTGTTTCTCTATTTCTACCTCACATTTTCTCCAGGTGAACATGACTCTCTCCTCTCTCTCTGTCTCAAGTGGACAGGTACATGAAAATTAAACCGTAAATAGTAAATTGCGTAATTGTTGCAAAACACCTACTTTGCAGTGCAGTAGTAATAGTAACGTGCATATCATGTAGTGTTATGGCATAGTTAAGCGTTTGTAGAATGGTTTAAAGTGGTTATAAAAATTTCCCAACCCTGGTTAAAATTCGATTAATTTATTTTAGTTTAGATTTCAATAATAATAATAATAATAACTGGAGCTTATATACCGCCCATATTCAACAGTATCAGAGCAATATAATTGACACTGAACTGTCGAATCATCAGCGGATTTCACGAAAAAGTGTGTCATTTGAAGTGTGTGAACTGGTGACGAATGACCCAATACATTACATGAAGATAGGAGAGAAACAGATAAAGAAAGAAGAGGGTAGGAGAAAGAAGGGCGATAGAGAGATAGAAAGATAGTGATATAAGAATTTACACTACTCACAACTGCTAAACACCCGGCCCAGTATAACCGGCTGTGTTATTAAACCGTATTAGAGATCTGTGAGTATAGATATTTGGAAACAGGTCCAAGAGTTGATGGGCAAGAGATCTAGAGTAGGAGACAGAATAAAGAGAGTTCTGAGGTCGCACGAGAAATAACACGCTTTTGGAACATTGCCAAAGAGTCTATCACGGCAAAGAATAGCTGAGAATCTCTACCACACATATCTCAGCCTGAGATAGTTGGTGGACATATTGATCAGTCTTTGTGCGGTCTTAAGACACCTTTCAACCAATTACATAGACAGCCACCAAATTAGAAATTCTTTTGGTATAATTTCAGATCTGCACAGTTGAAATGAGGATACCTAATTATACCATGCATGCTAGGTAGATAATATTCAGAGATTATGCCAAACTAAATTCTCCACACATTCATTATATTCTCAACCCTCACTGCAAGCTGCTTGGCTTGGACCAATCTAGTAGACCGAGTCTACATACAACGAATGCTGGAGCTTCTAGTGAGCAACCTATAAGGTCTGTAGTTTAGGTTTAGTAACTCCATGGAGAGTAATTAAACAGCTAGGTTACAGTTTAGCACTCATGTGTTGTGTTTCTCACAGCAGCGAGATGCAGACAGTGAAGCCTACTAATACACATTGTTTTAGCAGGAAGTTTGGGAAGCCTGAAAAGAGGTCACAGCTCACACACTCACACTTCTCTCTTCCACGTTACATTTAGCAGACAAACAAACAGTTTCGCTAGAAAGTGTCGCTAAAGAGTCCTAGAACTCAATTAATTGGCAAATATATTTGCCGATTAATTGATACACATGTGTACATTTCTTGCCCCTCGGACCCCCTAACTAATGGGCACCTTTTCGCTTGTCAGCGCAGTATATTATACTCACAATTGGGGTCTGAATCATCGAAGAAAAGTGAAAAGAAATTGGGTATATTATCCAGTCCGTCATCTTGTTCATTAGCTGGTCCGTTCTAAGGGTGGAAATTGTTTGTTACTAGAGAATAAACAGAAGTGAACTACTCATATGAATCACTGCGGATAACAATGGGGATAAGCTGTTTCAAACCCCTCCTTACCCGTCGTTTTCGTTTCCGTAACAATGACAAACTGAGAATGTCCTCTCCATTGTTTCCCTGCTGTTGATCTCCAATCATCGTGTTCCCTCCTCCTCCGTTATTATTGTTGTTATCCCCAGTGCTGTTACCATTACGATAATCTTCACAGTTTGAACTGGCCTGGAAATATCAAATATTATATGAATGTTTGTTAGTTTCATGATGCTACAATAAATTCATTTCTCTTTTTCTTCCTTTCAAAATGTTCACAGTGATGAAATTCTGAGAAATCTTGTGACGCAGATATATTGGAATTGGATTTCTCAAGTTTTATTCTCACTCTCTTTAAGTGATCTTACACCTCCCAATCACGCTATAAAATTGTGTACAAACATTAAAACACACAAACAGTACCTTGATAAGGACCTTCTGCCGTACATCCTGAAGTGTTGGTATGGAGCTGCTGGTACAACTGAATAACCGGTCTAGGAAATGAGATAATATAATTAATCATCCACGTCAAATCATAATTATAATTCTGATTCCGATTCCATCTGTCTAGCTAGGAAACCTATTTAGGAAATTATTTAGGAAAGTAGATTTACCTTTGAATATAGTCTTGAGAAGTTTCCCTACAAGTACATTCTGTGTTGGTGAACAGTGACTTTCAATATTTAGAAACAGTGGCAACCTAGGGGGTAGAGATGTCAGAAAACATGTCACTGAGATGTGTAACATGTCACTGAGATCTGATCATTTATCTCATATCTCAATTCGCGACCAAGGGGACGCATCATCATTAAAAGCTCAAATATTCAGATTTTTAAAACTCACTCTGTGTCAGTGAAAGCATTAGAGTTGATTGATTCAAGGACGGATTGGAGTGATATCCGATTTGACATTTCAGCTCGGTGATACACATTCGGTTCGTTTGGCCCATCCCAGATTTCCACTGAAAGTATAGTTGAACATTAACACACCTTCATTGTCCATAGCTGATGACGAAAAACACAGCGTTCCCGAAAGCTGAACAGTCAATTTATTGATTCAGTACCATTATTTTATAGTTGTTTATCTTGTTAAAATACCTTCCACGTTCATTCAAATATAATTGCAAATATTAAGTGAGCAGTTGTCTTCGTTATCTTCTAAGCTCTATACAATGCTATACACGGTGCTCCTGAAGGACGGTCAACCTCGACCAGAGCCCCTAGCCAAACCACCGGTTGTGTGACCTAGAGGGGACCTCTGGGAACCGTGGAGCACCGGTTAGAAAAATATATGGCTGGGGCCTTCGCCGGAAAATTGATAGAACGATAGCTATCGTTTTTTTCACATGAACAATACGACCTTTTCAAAAATGATTCCTTGATCAGCAATATATACAGATTCTACTTAAAAACCACGCCCTTAGTATGGCGTATGCAACGAGTACGTGTCTTAAACTCAAGATCGTTTTAATAAACACCCTAGTTATTCCTGAGCCATATTTAGCATTATCTCGATCTCTTGCTCTTGCACGTACTGTTATAAATTACGTACTGTTATAATTTACTAAATAAAAAGATCTGTTGAAGTTGGTTGAATATGGTTGGTTATCATTTAAATAATTATAGTATCTGACTCTGAACTCAATTTCTATAGAACCGCATTAGCGTCACAGCTCAATCTAATATCTATTCTTCGAATCTATTTCATACTCTCATTGCAGCATATAATACCACAGTAATCGGCTATTATTCAGATCATAGACACAGGCACACATATCATAGCTGATTGACAGGGAGACGGATTGGTGGGAATTATTCCTCCGTCTGTTGTAGTTTCCCACACATGAGAATTGAGATACTTACATCGCAAGCATCTGAAGTTATCTTTTAGAACGGTCGCAAAGTTATCTGGAGTTATCTCCGGCTGATCGGGCCATCCAAAACACCCTCTAAATGAAAGTCCCTTGGTTAGGAATTATTAGGATAAACATTCCTTCAGGTTATAATACGTCATTATATTCCTATAAAACTTATTTTCTAACTGTTTGTTTCTCAGTATTTCTCTATTTTTCTCTCTAAGCACATGTGGTGGTCAATTAACTCATTAGGAACATCAATAAGAAGATGGCTCGAGGTATTCTGGGGCTAGATTGTTTGTTTCTTCTCTCTCAGAGAGGGCACGTTAGGTTTTCTCCACTTCTCTCTTTTCTCTCCTCACCCCTTTCCTCGTCGTAGAACGTGACTAACATATAGAGAAAAGACAGACAGACAAGTCACATTTTACGGAAACATAAATACTTTTTTTTGTTGTTGAACTAAAACTTCCTTGTTTTACTTGGAAACATAAATACTTGATAAAATGTCATTGCAACAGGAAGCAAACGAAGGAACGAACAAATTAACAAAATACAAACACACAAACAAACAAACACAAACAAACACAAACAAACAAGCAAAAATTAACATTACTTACGAGGAAAACGTTGATTTGACATAATAATCTGTCAACGGAAAACTCATATCAATTTCCTCTTTCCTATAGCATTCGTTATCGCTCGACATTAGAAATGAACTAAACCCTGAGAAAATGGAAAATTCAATGTTAATTAACTAATCAATTCTGTGTGAATTTCCGGAAATTCCCGGTTTCCTTATCTGAATCAACCATGGTCGAGCGTGCATATAATTAAAATGTGCGGTGAATACTGGGGAAAGTGGTTCTTGTGGATTCCGCAAATTGAGCATAATTAATGTGCGGTTTGAACGTGATACACTTTGGTATTTCTACCCACGTAACAATTTTGGTTTTTCCGCTACTCGCATACCGAAACTGCAGTACACATGTACGTTTTTTTCACGGGAAATTAACTCGTGTGAATTATCCGACATGGGAATAATTTTAAGGCCACGAAGTTGACATGAGAGAAATTTTACAAGCCCATACTTTTGATTCTTGATTAAATTAAATTAATCTTGCTGGCTATGCCTGTTAAGACTTAAGTGTCAATCACATGTCTCACTGAGACAAGAAAAAGGCCTGTCTGAGACAGTCTCAGACAGGCCTTATTCTCGAATATTCAATTAATTCAGCGATTTATAACAGAAGAGTCATGAGAGCTATGTATGTTCCACTGCCTTGTTGGGACCAACCAGCTAGTAAAAGAAACTCACCATCAACCGTCATATAGTTTTTATTCTTCCCCTCTGAAGTAGGCTCATACTTCTGAATCAGATCAACACAATCAGTCAATGAAATATCCCACTCCTGAAACAAATATCTGGTCTATTTTCCTGATAATATATACTTGCCTTGCTCGACCCTGTTTCACCGCACCCCGGACGGCGAAACCTCTTTAACAAATGTAAAGGAGGGTCGGAACATACCAAACTTAGAGCTAATTTTAATTTTGAAAACATATTTTCAAACATAATTACATATTTTATCTTTTGTCTTTGCTTTTCAAATTTTTTTTCTCGCCTTCGCATTTAAATTCAAGAACATTTTTCTTCATAGCTCCACCCCACAAACTAAATACATGTTCCTCGGAAGGAGAAGAATGTTCATCAAAATATGACTACTACCTCCACTACCTCCCAGGTCCCCCAATCTAATACTCACATCCTGCTCAGCCTGTAAAAACAGCTGGAGGTCCTCAGGGGTCAGATAATCGTTGTTTGTAGCGTACCTTGCCAGTACAACATGTACCTCAGGTCGGTTCACCACCTGTTTGAAGAAGGCCTTGAACTGCTCCAGTGGTAACGTGGATCCTGCTTTGCACATTTCTGATTCCTGAAATAATGTTATTGTGAAGCGATTCAATTATAGTATCATGTTGTTGGATATTTTGCTAAAGATCGCCTATTAATAATTTATTCTTGCATTATTTTTTTGCGGTATAAAGAGGGATAAACACATAAAGAGGAGAAAAGAGGCGTGGCAAAGCTTGTCTTTGCTTGGCTTATCTTTCTCTCTCCCTCTCCTCTCACTCTATCTCTCTCTGAGGCGGAAGTGGGATAATTGCTTAACACCATACATGCTGCACACATACTCCTCATACGCTGTCCTCTCTCTCTCTTTCTCTCTCTCTCTCTCTCTCTCTCTCTCTCTCTCTCTCTCTCTTTCTATCTTTCTCTCTCTCTCTCTCGCTCTGACACTCTCTTTATTCTGTCACTAGTACAGTAAAAAGCACACACGGGCGAATGGCATGACTACTATCATAATGACTATAGATCATAATATTTATCTCATCGTCGATACACCTCCCGGACCGTATTTATAATATCCCAGCCTGTAAATCAAACCCTTAACAAGCCAATACATATATCATTTTCCGAATACGCGGGTCATTAAAAACCATTGTGTTCCCTTGTCCTGTTTCTTATCCGTATGTTCAACAATAATATGCCAATAAGTCTCCCATCCGCGATAACAGTGGTATTACGGAGAGATAAAGAGAGAGAGAGAGAGAGAGAGATAGAGAGATATATATAGATAGATAGATAGATAGATAGAGAGAGAGAGAGAGAGAGAGAGAGAGAGAGAGAGAGAGAGAGAGAGAGAGAGAGAGAGAGAGAGAGAGAGAGAGAGAGAGAGAGAGAGAGAGAGAATGATGTTACACTCATCACCACAGGAAGACAAACAAGTAACAACTGATGGTCACACACAACAACAACACGATGAACACACGTCAACATAATAATAATAACATAACAGTGATCCTGTGGTTGGTGAATGACATCAAACAAAACTTCAGACTTCAAATCATCTATTCATGTTCCTCACAATGAAATAATTTATTTTGTTCAACCCCTTTTTATTTTATTTTATAAAAAAACGGGACGCACGAAAGACAGTCTAGCTAGGCAAGAAATAATACAACTGTATTTATGATCCTCCTCTGCCCACCCACGTTGTTCCTGTCCCTACTAGAAGAGAGAGCGAGGGGGAAAGAAGCTTCTGCCCCATGTTCCCCCTCCCTTTTTAGGTCCACAACTCCCAAGCACCGTTACACCAAATATTGCCCAACGTCAAGCACACGTGTGTTATATTGATGCCCCAATAAATCCCCACCCTTCGTCATATGTGCAACTTTTACAACTCATTTCCCCAGCAAATGAATGAGTTTTGCCTTTCATTGAACTCTCTCTCTATCTTTTACCCTCTCTCTCTATCTCTCTCTTTCTCTCTCCTTCACATTCTCATTTTCTCTCTTTTGGGTGGGGCCTCTGCCGCTGGTTATATTATAGAGCATGGTATGTATATTTTACACATATTTGTCAATGATCTGAAGCATACAGAGCCACAGAGGCGACCGATCATTTTAAGATTCAAGACCAAGGAATAGAAAATAAAAAAGAGATTTGAAGGAGTATTGCGAGAATAAAACCATCTTGAAACTTGTTAACATCAACTTATGAAACCCGAGATGTATAGACACGTACCCTAAACCGTTTGACGACGTGTAAAGTAGTAAGATGTTTATTGAGTGACTCCATCAGCTCTAAAAACTCTATATGCTCCAGAGTTCCATCATGGTTTAGATCCGCTGCATAGTATATCTCCTCCAGCCACTGATCTCTCAACTCCTCAGCAGCTTTGTGCTCCTCACCATCTGGAGAGAGAGGGGAGGGTTAGATTGAATAATACCGTCATAATAACTTTTAAGTGCTTGCTCCATAGATATTATTACTGCATACGTCGAGTGTTAATATATGTTGATGTAGTACATATAGCAAAGTATAGCTAGCAGGCTTAATCGTTCTCGATCTTTCTCTACAGAATGATTCTTCCAACCATCTAACCTCCCCGCCCGACACACCGATAATTCAATGGATTTATTCTTCGAGAAGAAATGTGTCATAAATAATGACACCTTTCTTGACATCATTATTATGTAATGATAATGCTGCAGTTATTTCTGTCAAAACCATGCAAGCGGAGACTGAATAGGTGTCCGCAGTGACTAATTTGAGACACATACAAACTTTCTCTCCTGTAATTGTGCTCTCTTCACACACGAACACACGGACACACTTCACCGACTTCACTCCAATCAATTTGCACGGTGTTTGTCTGATGCAATCGCTACTTCTCTCTCTCTCTCTGTTGAAAACAGGGTACGTGTGTACATTTGCCAGGCACAGCGATATTTGTGTGTGCGTTTCCGGATGTATACAACAATTTGACTGCCGTACATTTCACAATAGCACTGTGTTTGTGTTGTTTGCATGTCTGTTTGTACTAGATCGTGAAAGTGAACTGCACTGTGTGGATGAAGTTGAACAATGGACAAACGAACTGTCTTTTACAAAAAAAGAGAGGGAGAGATAGAGATTGAGAGAGGGAGGATAGAAAGTGAGAGAGGGGAATTGAGAATGATGGAAAGTTTTATACAGAGAATTTTAGAGAGAAGAATTATACGGAGATCTGTATAATCACTCCGCGGCAGGCAATACAGCGAAAGCTGTCTCATCAGAAGAATTATACATAAACCACATACACACACACAAACACAAACACCAATGCCATTCGATATCTATATCTCTCTCTCTCTCTCTCTCTCTCTCTCTCTCTCTCTCGGTCCACTACACGCACCACTCCCGCATGGGGCCGTAAGGTCCCATGCGTGAGCAGGGTTAAATCCCCCGAGCCCGGATCCTGTTGGATCTGAGGGCCCGGAGGGCCTGCGGAGTAAAGGTTGGTAGAACAATGTACATAGGGGTAAGTTGAACAATGTACATATGGGTTAAAGTAAGGGAAAAATAATTAAGGGGGAATTAAAGCTCATGGAGACGGAGCATAAGACCTCCTATACTATCTGGAAAGAAGCCCAACCATCTGGAACGGAGTCTAAGAAGAGACAACTTATCAGGAACTGAAGAAGCAAACCGTCTGAATCTAGGGAAATCTAGGGGCAAGCAGGAACGGGTATAAAGTTGTGCTGTTACACCGAACGAAACAATATAAGAAAAACTGGTATACAATTAAAATTACAATTACAGGGGGGATACAGCTCAGGAGGGTAATGACATGTCGAGAACTTTCCGGAGCGTGTTCATCGAGTTGAAGAGGACTGACTTTTGGAGCTGTGAGGGGTAAACTTGGCGGGTTATAGCAGTCAGATACTTCTCCAGTCGGGGGCTGACTCCGCCAAGAGCTCCGATCACGATAGGGATGACCGTGGCCTTTTTAAGATCCCAAATTCGTGTGAGCTCCCTCCGTAGTTCTTGGTACTTCTCGATCTTCTCCATCTCCCTGTCCGAGACTGACCTGTCCTTTGGTACAGCGACATCAATCAGAAGCGCTTCCTTCTTTAGTTTATCTAGAAGGACCAAGTCAGGTTTACATGCCTCGATGGGGTTATCCGTCTGTATGTGGAAATCCCAGAGGATCTTGCAGTTCTCATTCTCGAGCACTTTCTCTGCATAGTGGCTCCACCACTTTGATTCGGTAGGAAATCCGTGGTCCTGGCACAATCCCCAGTGTAGGGCAGCAGCTACTCGATCGTGTCGGAGTTTATAATCTCCGTTGGCAAGTTTCGTGCATCCGTTTAGGATGTGTTCCACCGACTCGTTGTGTTGGTTACATATACGGCACTTCTCTGTCGCTCCATCCTCTTTCTCGATAGCAGCCTTCAGCCAGTTTGTGCGAGTGGCTTGATCCTGGGCAGCAAATACGTCGGCTTCGGTATATCTGCTGAGGCTCTCTTTGTTGAGCCAGGCCCAGGTCGCGTCAGGGTCGCAACCCCCTTCTTCAAGTTGCTTCAAGAATCTTCCATGTAACACTTTGCTCTTCCATTTCTCCAAGAGATCCGCCTGCAATCTTTCCTTCATGGCTTCTGCTTCCTCTGGGTCTGTCATTAGCATCTCTTCTCTCTGCATCGCTGCGTGGAGGGCTAAGATCTTTGTATCAGTGGAGTTGTTGAAGAACGTCACGAGTCCTGTCTCTTCCTTCGCAATGACATCTTCAATCCGCTGGAGGCCCCTACCTCCCTTTTTCCTGGTGACATATAGTCGATCGACGTCACTGTTATGCTTGATTACCCCTCTTCTCAGGTGGCGTCGGGTAATGCTATCCAGCCCTCTGGCTTCGGAATTGGTCCAGTCCAGAATTCCAGCACCGTAACGGATCACAGGTATTGCCCATGTGTTGATTGCAGTGATAAGGTTCTTGCCTGACAGGCTCGAGGACAACAGCTTCTTGACTCTTCGAGTGTACTCGATTTTGACCTTAGCTTTCATTTCTTGATGTAGAATACAGTCAATCTCCAGGATGCCGAGGTACTTGTAGCCTCCATCCTCCACTTCAGGTATTCTGTCTCCACTTGGAAGGTCTATTCCCTGCATTCGGCTTCTGACTCCATCCACGATGTCTAGTGCTCCACATTTGGATATACCAAAGGACATGTTGATGTCAGTACTAAACTTCTCGGTGACTTCTAAGAGTTGCTGGATGTCATCTTTCGAGTTAGCATATAGCTTAAGGTCGTCCATATAGAGGCGGTGGTTAATACTGATGTCTGTGTTTGGAGCATCTGGATTAGGTATGGTGTAGCCTCTCCCTTGGCTTGTGAGGAGCATGGACAAGGGGATCAGTCCTATAATAAAGTGTATAGGGGAGACAGCGTCTCCTTGGAAGAGGCCTCTCTTGATGTGTATTTGGCCTAGGGCTGAGCCAGATTGTACTATGTTGACAACACACTGTTGGAACGATGCCTCGAACAGCCGGATTATCTTGGGGTTTATCTTGCACATCTCCATGGACTTTAGGATCCAGGAGTGTGGGATCGAGTCGTAGGCCTTTTGGTAATCAATGAAGGCCATATACAAAGATGACTTTGTGCGTTTGCAATGTCGCAAGATCAGTTTGTCGATTGCTAGTTGCTCCTTACACCCTCTGCTCTTTTTCCGGCATCCCTTTTGCTCTTCCGGAAAGAGCTCGCTTACATCGAGGTGCTGGTAGATGTCTTCTGATAATATTCCTGTATACAACTTCCAGAGGTTGGGGAGACAGGTTATGGGCCTGAAGTTCCCCGGGTTGGAGGTTCCCTTCTTGGGGTCTTTAACCAGGAGAAAGGTTCTACCTTCAGTCATCCACGCTGGGACCTGACTCGTAGCGAGGCTTTCATTTAGAAGCTCAGCTATCCGTCCATGGAGGCAGGTCGTGTGTTTAATCCAAAAGGCGTGGAGACCGTCAATACCAGGGGATGACCAGTTGGTCATTCCTTTCGCACGGGCTGTGACTCGTTCCGTGGTGATCTGGAAATCCTCCTGTTGGTTGACCGTTTCAAAATTCTCTTGGACACCGTCTAACCACTCTGCTGCAGTGTTATGGCCAGCTTCGTTTTCCCAGATGTTTTTCCAGAAGTTAAGGGTCCTAGTTTGGTCTTCTGGAGTGTATTCAAGTGGTATGGGATCCGATCCACGTTTCTCCAGTTTCCGGTAAAAGTTTCGCTGATTGTTCTGGAACAGGTTGTTGTCAGCGAATGTCTGCTGCTTCTTCTTGTATCTTTTAATCTTTCCGGCCTTTGCCAGCAGTCTCTGCTTCACTTCCTCTATCACCTGTTTATAGCCCTTCTTGGGTAGGAGCGGGTATCTTCTGTATATGATATCTATAGTTTGGAACTTTTGGGTGGCTCCTCTGCTCATTTCGGTCAGCCTGGAGAGGTCTGAGCGAAGCTTGGCGACACTCTCTTCGAGTCGTCGCAGCCACATAGGTTGTTTGTTTCTTCTTGGGGGGTTGCTGGTAGATTCACTCGGTGCCTCAATTCCCATTTGTTCTCGGACCACATGAGCTACGACCATCAGTAGCGTGTTCAGTGTGGTTAGGTCTGGGGTTTCAAACGATTTAATGACCGGACCTAGTCGATCGATTGCCACACGTAGTTTACCCCATGGGACTTGTCTCAAGTCAGTGACCTTGATGAGGCTCGGTTCATCAAGGAGTTTTTGGAACAGCTCTCTGGTTTCAGGGTCAGGCGCTTGTTCTTCGTTTTCCACTGGGTTTGTAGGTGCAACGGGTTCTGGAGGTGGGTTGTCCTCTGGCTCAGCCTGCCGGGCCGCGTTGTCTCTCTCACGTTCAGATGTGGCCGCTTCTCTGATTTCCATAAGCCTTTGTGGTGAGAGGAGTCCCGTATGAGTTATAGAATTCATTTGGGATCTGAGCTGGGTATCAGTCTTGGAGGGGTAGGTTGTCTTTAACCATCTCTCCTCCACTCGATTCCACACTCCTCTTATTTCCGGTTGTGAGTACCAGTGGATGAACACGAGCGTAGTGTTCATTTCTGTGGTCCATTTCGTTCGTGGCGCTCTAGTTGGGGGAGGGGGCGGGGTGTCTGTGTTGTCCCCATTTGTTGTTGTACTCGGACCAGCGGTGTTACTATTAACCGTGAGGTCCACTACCGGGAGTACGTTTAGGCCAGTTGCTAGGGCTTGCATATCTGTCATCTCCGTCGGAGTCACCATGTGTTCAGATTTCTCTATAGATCTGAACTGCCCAGCGAGTTTTTTACCTGGCAGTGGGTCATATCCTTTATCTTCCCACAGGCGTTCTAGCCTCTTCCAGGATCCGGATGTGCCTGGGTTACTGCGATAGTAGCAGTATACCAAGTCTAGGTTCTCTTGCTTAGACCAGACCTTCCTTGGTTTTCGGATGTTTGTACTCATGTCGGATAAGATGAGTAAGTTAGGGGGTGAGTTTCAAACCAATCACTGTGTATACATAGTCATCGGTTTGTTGAAAGAAGAGCCGGGTTTGGGGGTCTTAACACTGACACCGGTGAGCAGCGGTAACGGAATCCCACCGCCACATTTGGTCCGTTAGTAGATGGTTTGCCCGTCCATCCTTGCAGCTTTTCAGCACGAACCGACACTTTCAGCGTACGGGTGTGTATCTATATAATATGTCTATATGGTGGATCTGGGACAGGGGCCAGTGTGAAGCATTATGATCAACGGGAACGGGGTAAACTATCCTTTCTGGGACGGGGCAACTATCCTCTGTGAAGCTGGGTAAACTATCCTCTCTGGGACGGGGTAAACTATCCTCTCAGGAACGGGGTATGGGGTAGACTATCCTCTCTGGGACGGGGCAACTATCCTCTGTGAAGCGGGGTAAACTATCCTCTCCGGAATGGGGTAACTATCTTCTCCGAAACGGGGCTACTATCCTCTGTGAAGCGGGGTAAACTATCCTCTCTGGACCGGGGTAAACTATCTTCTCAGGAACGGGGTATGGGGTAGACTATCCTCTCCGGGGCGGGGCAACTATCCTCTGTGAAGCGGGGTAAACTATCCTCTCTGGGACGGGGTAAACTATCTTCTCAGGAACGGGGTCTGGGGTAGACTATCCTCTCCGGGACGGGGCAACTATCCTCTGTGAAGCGGGGCAAACTATCCTCTCCGGAATGGGGGAACTATCCCCTCCGGAACGGGGCTACTATCCTCTGTGAAGCGGGGTAAACTATCCTCTCCGGGACGGGGCAAACTATCTTCTCAGGAACGGGGTATGGGGTAGACTATCCTCTCTGGGGCGGGGCAACTATCCTCTGTGAAGCGGGGTAAACTATCCTCTCTGGAACGGGGTAAACTATTCTCTCTGAACGGGTACAATCCTAACTGGATCGAGACCCTATTAATGAAATTAACTATCCTCTCTGGAACGGGGCTACTATCCTCTGTGAAGCGGGGTAAACTATCCTCTCTGGGACGGGGTAAACTATCCTCTCAGGAACGGGCTATGGGGTAGACTATCCTCTCTGGGGCGGGGCAACTATCCTCTGTGAAGCGGGGTAAACTATCCTCTCTGGAACGGGGTAAACTATTCTCTCTGATCGGGTACAATCCTAACTGGATCGAGACCCTATTAATGAAATGGAATAGGGGTTTAGCAGATTAGTATCAGGATGGTTAGTGGTTTAGTAGGTAAAGGGGCAAGGGAGGTCCACAGGGTAACTATCCTCTGTGGAGCGGGGTAAACTATCCCCTCTGGAACGGGCTTAACTATCCTCTAAGGAACAGGGTAATGAAAAGGGTTAGGGGGTTAGTAGATTAGTATCAGGAGTGGTTAGTGGGTTAGTAGATAAAGGGGCATTGGAGGTCCACAGGTGGCTGGAAGGTGCCTGTTCCACGGGTAACCCTAAGCCGGGGAAGGCGGGGTAGGAACGTAATAGTTGGCGATGATACACTGTGGGCCGCCTAGCCAAGAAGATCTTTTTTTTTTTTTTGTTGTTTTGTATTTTATGATTTTTTTCCGTATTTTTGATACACAGCCACGCTTAGCCACGGCCACACGGACCTGAAAATCGATCAAGGGGAAAAGGGGATGGGGAAAAGGTACTCCGTGTGACCCTGTTGCCCGGGGGAAACCGATAGGAGGTGGTGGCAGGTGGACCAACTCCCCCCCTCTCTCTCTCTCTCTCTCTCTCTCTTTCTCTCTCTCACTCCTCCCACTCTCAGGATCAAGTACGATTTATGCTCTCCCACACTCCCTATAAATGCTCTTCACACACATTGCTACAGCCCAAACTCCCATGTTATTTATACAAAAATTCAGCTTTTGCGAGACCCAGCAAGAAGAAGTGAGTGTCGCGGGGCAGAGATAGAAACACGAGATAGTAACGGATAATATGTGTGTTTTTACCCTCAAGGCATATTTCCGCTCCTTCGTAAATTATGGTGTGACCTGCAAGTGTCACGTGGTATAACTCGCTATATCTCACGTGATTTGCGTGACCCCTAACGCGTTAGTGCGGAATGTAGCGTCACGCGTGACTCGGCGAAGCGTACTGAGCTTAGCATGGAAAGCTTCAGCGCTTGAATTATAGGACGTTTTTAAGAAAAGCCAAACTTACCAAGACCGCCGGTGACAAGACATCGGAGGCCCTTGACCCACACGTATGCCTCGTTGGGAACGAGAGCCACCAGGTCTATTGAAGTGTTATCTCTGAGAATTATAGAGAAACACCTCGAGCTGGGGTAGTCCACCAAGGCAGACCGGAAACTCTCTGTTTTCTGGCCCATCTGTACTGACGAAATCTCGCTTATTGAAACTGCAGGGTAAGGTGTTATCAGACATTTGTTGCAGCTTGTATATGCAGTCTGTTATCTTTAAGGTGGTAAAAGGCGACAAAAGGGTTGAGTAATTGCATAAAATGTATCATATTTCAACTTTTGACGTCTCCACGCCCATGATAACAAAACAGACACGAACTAACTGGATAAGAAATGAAAACAGTGCAGATATAATAAACTAAGTTTTTTTTCTAGATCAAAAATGTAAAAGGAACTAACTTTTGCTGGATTTCTTTCGTGATGGTGCCCAGTGTATTGACATGGTATCCTGGTTGAACCGGTAATGCCGCTCAAACTCCCTGGCACCTGGTTTCACCTTGATAAACTGGGACCCAGTCGTCATTAGGCAGATGCAGTCACGAGCTGAGGGGATGATATATTTTATGAAGGAGCATGTGCAGGTCCTACACTGTAGGATGACAGTCTAGTAATGAACTGGGAGAATGACAGATTCTATACATTTTTGCAGTCGTGAAGAAGCACTACAAAATTGATATCATGATTCCTGAATTCGACCTCAACAGTCAACAGCATTTTACTCTAACATCACTATACCAATATACTTCGTTCTAGTAGAATGATTCTAAATACCATCACTAGTATACTGCATTCTACATACCTCCCGTAATGACTACGTTCTCGTCAGGGTCTGCACTGAAACTAACTTGTTTCTTAGTCATCAGCTGCTGCTTCGTGGCCCGGTCCAGTGAAGTCTATAACAGGGGGATAGTTCGGTCAACGAAAATCTATAGGCCATAGGGGTGAATAGATAGGTCCAGGGAAGGCATTAGAGGGGGGGGGGACGTCTAGGGACGTCTACAGGCCACAGGGGAAACAATTAGGTCCAGTGAATTCTACAGGGGAAACAATTAGGTCCAGTGAATTCTACAGAGGAAATAATTAGGTCCAGTGAATTCTACAGGGGAACAATTAGGTCCAGTGAATTCTACAGGGGAATAATTAGGTCCAGTGAATTCTACAGGGGAAACAATTAGGTCCAGTGAATTCTACAGGGGAAATAATTAGGTCCAGTGAATTCTACAGGGGAAACAATTAGGTCCAGTGAATTCTACAGGGGAAACAATTAGGTACAGTGAATTCTACAGGGGAAACAATTAGGTCCAGTGAATTCTACAGAGGAAACAATTAGGTCCAGTGAATTCTACAGAGGAAACAATTAGGTCCAGTGAATTCTACAGAGGAAATAATTAGGTCCAGTGAATTCTACAGGGGAAACAATTAGGTCCAGAGAATTCTACAGGGGAAACAATTAGGTCCAGTGAATTCTACAGAAGCTGGCTGAATATTATTCTGACAGCTGGTGTACAACACGTGTAGTTCAAGCTATTGTTATTGAGTGCTACAATATTATGTAAGCTCTGAATAGAGCCATTATACTGGAGGTGCATATTATCATACGGCAGGATGTTTAGTAATATCGAGCTGACTAAAGAGCTGCTGTTAGGGGGTGTCCGAAACAGAAAATAATGGCATATAGAAAGAAAAGGAAAGAGAGAGATAAAGAGATATAAAGAGATAGAGAAAGAGAGAAAGATGGAGGAGAAAGAGAGAGATAAATCAGAGAGGTGCCGCTAGTCGCTAAGGAACACAAAGAGCTAGTAGTCTCTACAAAATAAGCCTGATAACCCCTCCTCCAGACAAGTAGTAGATTATAGAGATAGATGCAAGAAACTATTTTGTAGTAGATTATTAAGCCAAAAACTAATTGAAATTAGTTGGCGGGAAAGGTGACCCACTTACACCTTTTGCTCCTGCCGGGTATCACCACGAACTCTCATTCTATCCCTCGGTATCTCAATCTCATATTTTTCGAGGGTAACTTATTCCTGTTCGTTCTATCCCTCTCTCCTCCGAGGAGCTGTCAGCTCTAAGCGAGTAGAAATCATTATAGAAGAGACGAGAGAAGAGAGAGTGACGAGAGAGAGAGAGAGAGTCAGAGCAGAGAGAGGACGAGAGAGTAGGAGAGAGAGAGGAGAGAGATGAGGAGAGTCCTAGCTAGGGAGACATTAAGAGTAGCGCTAGAGCAGAACACTGTCGAAATCCTCGAGATAGCTCTTCCATATATATCTCTCTCTCTCTCTCTCTCTCTCTCCTCTCTCTCTCTCTCTCTCCCTGTCTCTCTCTCTCGCTCTCTCCCTCTCATTCTCTCTCTCTCTCTCTCCCTCTCTCTCTCTCTCTCTCTCTCTATATATATATCTCACTCTCTCTCACTCTATCACACTCTTTCACTGTCTTATTCCATTATATTCACCTCTTATATCCCTGATCCCGGCAGCAGGCAAAGGTGTAAGTGGGTCACCTTTCCCGCCAACTAATTTCAATTAGTTTTTGGCTTAATTTAGGTCCCTTTTTGGTTTCTAATCGCAGCATGACATTATTTCATGATGTAATATTGTCGAAATGATGCGTTATATGAGAAACGAGACGAATTTCTGTGAAAATCGTATTTTAGACGTCATAATGACGTCATTTGACGTAATTAGTGACGTCGTAACGACGTAATTGCATCACAATATATTTTGAATCAATGCTCCAAAGGAGCTTGTTAAGTTTCATTGACCACAGTCATGGTCAGGAAACGGAGTTTTTGCTCGAAAAACGTTCAGTTTGCTGAATTTTTCGTCAAATTTTTGACTTCCGACGCGATTTAAGGGCTCAAAATGATAAGCTACGATAATTCGCAATATAGTATCTGAAAGTTCAGACGATTTGCCGGTAACGATTTTTTGTCAAATCAGAAATCGGAACACGTCTTCAGGGTGCTAGAGGCGTTTGAAAAAAGTTAGTCGGTCTCGCGCAATGACGTCACTCGTGACGTCATTGCGCGCGTCATAGGTAAGATGGAGAGTCGCCACCAGAATGGGTACATGCACGAGACAATTATCTGTCGATTGCCGCTTGGTTTAAGGTCGTACGATGTCTGGTTCGTCTCAAACTGGGACCAAACGGAAGGTAATAAAGCGTCTATACATGTATCTATGTATCAACCTAGTTATCCCCACACTGAATTTTCTGTTTTGGGGGTGGTGTTATAACTTTTGAACAAAAAGAGCTAGCCACTTGAAATTTTTACCATCGATAGAGGTCTACAAGAAGCTTCTAAATACAAAATTTCAGCTTCCTAGCTCTTCCGGTTCGGGAGTTATGGCATGTCAAAAAGTGCCAAAATGGGCTAAAAGTATGAAATAACTATATATACGCTGTGAGCAAGCGGGCCGTTTTTGGGGGGAAATTTTTTTCGGGGGATGGATGGGGTCACCTTTGCGCTTGCCAGCGCAGTGATAGAGATAGATGCAAGGAGTAGAAACTATTTTGTAGTAGATTATAGAGATGCAAGGAGTAGAAACTATTTTGTAGTAGATTGTAGAGATGGAAACTATTTTGAGGGAAGAAGAGAGAGAAATGGAAACTTTTTTGAGGGAGGGAGAGAGGGAGAGAGAGAGTGCCAGGAACGTCGCGTGGCTAAAACTAGTCAGCTGGGGTGTGCAGGGATTTGCATGAAGTGGTGGTCAATGAATCTATGGGTCAATAAAGTGGTGAAAACTACTTAACTACATAATCTACCAATACTAAACTACTTAACTACATAATCTACCAATACTACTACCAATACAACTAGTTCCCACCTGTGAATTAAAATGCTGAAAACTAGTCTATATAGGGCGCACACAGAGACTGTCCATGCGTGATCATGTCCATTATTTTGACCAAGTCGCCAGCGTATCAAAATTAGTCGGGTTCAGTGGTTTTCGATATGTTATGAATTAGTTTCAGTTTTTACTCTCCAAGCTTGGTCAAATGACCAAATTTTGTCAGCCTGTGCGACTTGGTCAAAATCTTGCTCACATTATGGGCATGGGCAAGATTTTGACCAAGTCGCACAGACTGACAAAATTTGGTCATTTGACCAAGCTTGGAGAGTAAAAACTGAAACTAATTCATAACATATCGAAAACCACTGAACCCGACTAATTTTGATACGCTGGCGACTTGGCAAAATAATGGACATGATCACGCATGGACAGTCTCTGTGCGCGCCCATAGGGGACATCTTTTATGCCCCAGACGTAACTAGTATAATTCTCACCTGAGCACTGACAACTTTCTTCATGTTGCCTCCACTAGAAGAGCTATGCGACCCAGCAACTGATCCGGCTGCCGTGTCCTCCGTGCTGCTGGACATACCCGCACTCCCTGAGATGGGAGATATATGGTGTTAGCACCACACTCAGAGTGTTGAAGGAAATTTACAATTTTGAATTTGGTCTAAATTGTACATATATTACTAAGTACGTGCGAGAGACTCTGAACAAATAAACTGGCGGTTTGAATTATGGTGAACCGTTTAGACGTGTGATAATTATGCTCATAAATAATTATTTAGCCACTCAGAGTAAAGAGCTGAAAACAAACCAAATAAGCGAGCGAACATTCTAGGCTACGATTCAGCTACAATTTGAATAAATTCAACACACTCAATATATAATAAGGCTCATGGGTAAATGTGGAAACAACTGAATAAAATCTGGGAATATTTAAAATTTGAATTATATCTGTACGTGTGTTATACTCCTCGCAAGTCACAAGTCAGAAATATGTAAATTTAGAACAACTAAACATAGAAAACTGGAAACTGGAAAATAAAACACAGCGTGCCACCAGCACCACCTGTGCTGCCAGCACTAGATGATGATTGAGTATTGAGTTGATACATGATACAGCTGGGAGCAATATGGGGCTACACTTGTGTAGTGATAGCAGTTGGATTGGCGACAACAGCTGTCTAATCAAGATATTATCAAGATGACGTCTACCTTTCCTTTGGAGTGCTCAAAACGCGAGGCGAGCAATCCTGACAAATAAATTAGTCTTGATAGAGATCAGGGTATTTTGAGGTTCATTCGAAAGTAAGATAAACAGCAAATATTATTATGTGGGTACAGATAGATCATTGCAATTACTGCAGAATAAGTGCAGTGTTTAGCTTAAACAAAAGGCAATATCTCTTTATCTCAATGTGTAGTCAAAATGAGTATCTCTCTCTCTCTCTCACATGTGTGTCTCTCACTGTGTCTCTCTCACATGTGTGTCTCTCACTGTGTCTCTCTCTCTGTCTCTCACTGTCTCTCTCTCTCTCTCTCTCTCTCTCTCTCTCTTCCTAAGATAGCATACAAGATCACACAACTGCCGCATGACTGAGTTGTGTACTCACACACACAACAAATCAGCTTATTATTATGACAAACTGTGAGTTGGTAACAAGCAAGTAATCACGACAAGTGCACATACCACAGCACTTCACCACGATATTACATTGTGCTGCATTTCTCTCTCTCTCTCTCTATCTCTCTCTCTCTCTCTCTCTCCCTCTCTCTCTCTCTCTCTCTCTCTCTCTCTCTCTCTCTCTCTCTCTCTCTCTCTCTCTCTCTCTCTCTCTCTCTCTCTCTCTCACACTCTCTACTTTCTTTCTCTAATGAATTTTGTTATTCCTTCCTGCATGTCCTCTCTCTAAGTACATAACTAAGAAAGCGAAAACTAAACAGTACTACATAGTATTGTGCACGAATTAACTGAACAGTTTTAGAGCCCTATTAGAAATGTATACTGGTCGAGATGTAGAGAGAATAATGGCCGACATTAATTGAAAAGGGATATTAAATGTAAGACCAAGGTGTCCATGAAGAAGAAAAGAAGGTGTACATGCTGAGAAAGAGAGCTATCTCCCGGTAAGAGATAGCTAGATCAAAAGAAGGGTAGACCGAAAGGATCACATAGAGAAGATAGATGGAGCCTATAATTACTGGACGTGGTAACTAAGAAGAGACAAACAAACACTAAAAACTATAAGGACTTACTTAATTCGAATAGATTGGCGTGCTTAACCTAAAGAGAGAGTGATGGACCGAGAGGCATAGAGAGAGAGAGAGGTAGAGAGATAAATATATAGGGAGAGTGAGAGAGATAGAGAGAGTGTGAGTGAGAGAGTGTGAGAGAGAGAGAGAGAGAGAGAGAGAGAGAGAGAGAGAGAGATAGATAGAGAGAGAGAGAGAGAGAGAGAGAGAGAGAGAGAGAGAGAGAGAGAGAGAGAGAGAGAGAGAGAGAGAGAGAGAGCCTCTCTCACGCCACTTAGCACTATAATACCATCCTGCGACAACTTTACCAACTCTACACACACGTCACAAACACCATGTACACTGCATCAAGTCAACGTGAATTCCATTCAACGAAATACAAAACTGAGACAGGTGCAACGTGTATTTTAGTGGGGAAACTAAAAATAATTCACGCTTAGACAACAAGAGCAAGTTAAAGGCTGTCAACAACCTCTCTTTAATTGTGAATCGCCTCTCTTCCCGAGAAATGCGGACCACCCACATCGGTATCACTAGCTATAGAAACCATTTGATAGCGGGCGATCACTTAAAGTTAATGGCCTTAACGCTGCCTAACTTATCTTTGAGTGCTGTTTGCAGCATTACAACACGGGTGTTAATTTCATTAAACCAATCGTGTAAAAGGCTTTTGGGTCCAGGATCATCGAAAAATCAAAATTGGAATACGATTTGACTGTAAAGGGTTTGACTAAAAAGATAGCTACTATTAAAGAGAAAGTAATAGCACAGATGGCTGATGAGACACGTTTACACACGTTCTTTTTCCCAGAGACATATATCCTCCTTATATATATAATATTTTCATAATATATTTAACCTCCTTATGGCCAAGTTATCTATAACTATTATCATTTCTATATGTCGTCAGTGTCCACAGCAGCTGTCCTTTCTCATACACATAATATATTCTTTCTCTCTACTCTGTGACATCCGTTAAAATTGACTAAGCAAGAAAATGAAAAAATGAGAGAGATAGAGAGCTCAACATATATAATATGTTAATATGGCATGTCAAAAATGCAATTTTAAAAAGAGTTACCTGAACTGCTGCTATCGCTATCATTATACATCTCCTCCTTCTCCGTATAGTTAGAGAGATGTGGGGGACGAAGGAGTTGTATATATGGATCACATGATCGTCCCCAGTTTCTAATATCCGGGTTTCATCCTATAGACAGGGATATATTTGTTGTGTTCTAGTGTAAAGGGGTCGAGCTAGGCAGGGATATATATCGGGTAATGGATACGTTTACCAAACATAATGAGATAAAATACTTAGCTGACATATCAAAGCATCCTATAAACAGGGATATATTTTTAAAACAGGGATATATATATTTAAAACTAAATAACAAGCTAACTGAAAAACTATAAAACCCCAACTAGTGCCTCCACGACTCTGTCTCCGGTTAGGGGTCGTCCACCTAGGACCCTCTTCAACAGCTCCTCAGGAGGGACAGTAGAGGAACCTCTGAAGACCTCGCCCAGCTCCACACCCTCCCTAATCAGCAGTATTGCAGCTGCACGAGCCCAGAGGTAACAGTAATAGTTACCCCTGTACCCCGACCCCAACAGAGAAAACCTCTCAGCATACCCTGTACAAGGAGTGAAGAAGGGAAGGAATCGTTCCTGTAGTTCCAGCACACAATCAGGGTTGGAGGGTAGGGTCTGGTCCAGAGCGGCGTAAAAAGCATCCCTCAACGTCTCTACAGCTGAATGAGGGTCTGGGGGTTGTGAGAGCAGCTCAAATACTGTACTGGGTACCTCCCTATACAGGGGAGGGCACCGCAGCCCGCTGGTACAATGGTAAGGTCGTGGTGATGAGAGGATGATGTGGAGAGCGTGCCCCCACTCATGATACAACACTGCTCTATCATGGTAGGAGAGGTCCCCTGATTCTGGGAGGTTGCAGTGTATCAGTGCGACAGAGTGCTGTACATCACTTTGTATCGTGTAAGTACATGCCCCAGGGGTCTTGTTCGGATGAGTGTAAAGATCACAGTAGATGGTTCCAATACTCCGACCATGATCTACAACTACCCAGCAATCTTTCTCCTCTCTCTCCAACTTGACACCCAATCTCTCCCCTGCTATCAGGGCTATCCCCTCCAAGCTGTCCTCCACAGTGCACCTCTCTCGCCCCTCCATGGCCCTGCTCCGGTGGGCGGTGAGACAGTGATCAACATCCCACATCTCCACTCTCTCGGGTGATCTCTTGTATTGTGCCAAAAACTCAACCTCAGCAGAACATATTGTACGTAACTCCGAGATAAGCCCATCAAGAACAGACAATACATTTTCACTTGGCGGAGTGACATTGTCTGCCAGCAGCAGCTGTTTTAGAGCGGCAGATCGTGTCGGGTGTGATTTGTAATAAACTTTCCAGGCGGACTCCCTGACATCATCAAACCTGCTGAGAGTGGCACTGAGGGGGATAGTGACCTCTGTTGGACCTGTCTGAAACTGGAGGAGGGGTGTTGGGGTTCTGGATGGGTGGAGAACTGCTGGCTTGGTGGCTGCCTTTACAAACTCTCGGTAAACACGTCCTGTCTGATAATCAGGCTGGGCTGTGGAGAGAATCTGACATTTAGCATAATTTGACACTCCGTCTAGACCCGTCAGAAGATTCAGCTGACTGAGCAGGCCTCCTTGAGAGGTGATGTTGGAGAGGAAATCCTCAGTTTCTCTCAGGATAATATTGTGGTGTTCCTCTTGTGAATTGTCATAACTCGTAACTGCATAATTGCAGTAGTCCCCAACGAGGGAGAGGCGGTGGGAAATTTGATCCAACAAGTTGAGTGTATGTAACGAGGGGGGTAAACTCTTAATTGCCTCTGCACATTTCTCGCAATCTATTTTAATTTTCTGCCACACTACCTGTAGCACACTCGAGTTGCTGCCCACCGGCGACGCCGCCGCTTCCCTAAATAAGAGCAAACGAGTTGTCGACGAGGGGGAAAGGTAACCGCAGGAAAATCTGACGTGAGTGTTTCTCAATGCCATAACTTTGCCAATTTCATGTAAATTAATTTTCTTCATATTGGCTATATCAAAATAGTGAAAGTGGAATTAGGGAGTTTCCGGTATTGCTAATGTCTAACTAGTATGAAGGAGAGAGTAGCCGCAAGTCGTGGTTGAATAACACAGTATAAAATCGTATTTTTGCACGTAGGAATAACCAGGCCTCGATATTTAATCGCTAGATTGTATCAGACACACAGGTGCGAAGTTGGGCCATCAGCCGACGTGTTCTTGTGCGCTCGGGGTCAGGCCTCAGGCGGAGAAAGAAACAATAACAATAACAATAACATTTAACATATTTAAATCGCTTTTGAGCGAAAAGTGTATCTCGATCGACTCATACTAAAGCGTCCGCGTCCTTTCGATCAAAACTTGCTTTCTAAAGCGCATCTTCGTATCAATGTCCTTCCGAAAGTCCTCGTTGTCCAACGGCCCCATAGGCCATGCGAATTAAGGCTTCGACGGTCAAAACTAAGCCATATCAAAGTTTCCCCATCTCCTATATATCATAAAAGTTTTTAAACAGCGTCATGAAGTTTTCCTAAACAGCGCAACACATTTCCTGAAAACGTGCCAATGGAGTGGTTTATGAAGGAGCAGCTCGTAACTGTGTGCGCGGCTCTTGTTGCTACACCGTTGCCCCTCGCAACTAAAGTGTGACCAAAATGGTCCCTCTACCGATTAGTTAGTAAAGTGAAAGCGAAACAACAACGAACTGGCTGCGCGTCGCGCATTCGTTGCGCATAACGATCTCACCGGAGAGATTGTAATTAATGTAATATAATCATTTATATATACCACTTTATAGTGTAAAATAATGGAGCACGCACCAACAGCCTACGCTTGACATACAATAACAATAACAATAACATTTAACATTTATAAATCGCTTTTGAGCGAAAAGTGTTTATCTCGATCGACTTATACTAAAGCGTCCTTTCGATCAAAACTCGCTTTCTAAAGCGCATCTTCGTATCAATGTCCTTCCGAAAGTCCTCGTTGTCATATAATTAAATACATAGTTAATAAGTTAATTAAAAAACAGCATAAACTGTCACATATAGTTAATAAATAGTTAATAAGTTAATCAAAACAGCATAAACTGAACACTGAATATCCACTTTCAATTTATTTATTTATTTATTATCTCTGATATACATTACAATATAACATGTAATATTGCACCTTCTTGCGTGCTAAAGAACTGGTTCCCGAATTGTTCTGAACATTGAAAGATAGTCTGTTTGTGATGGTTTTCAATGAAAAGGTAGTTAGATTAGGTTAAAATGGGCATGCTGCTGATAGGATATTAAGTTAATGATAGTGATTAAATTAATAAGATAAAATAGTGTAGATAAGTTAATGCTGTTAAGATTTAAAATAAGTGTAGATAAGTTTTAATAAATAGTAGATAGAAATATAAAATATGCTGATTGAAGGGTAATAATAAGTTAATTAATAGAATAAAATCAACAGTATCCATATAATAAATTCCAAAAGTGATTCACATGCGCAACGTTGCGGGACGCGCAGCCAGTTCGTTGTTGTTTCGCTTACACTTTATACCAAAATGTCGTTTTCGAATTCTAACCCTGCTATGCCTTTTTACAAAGTAAAAAGGCATCCGGGTGAATCCGGCATTCACGGAAAACGTTAAAATCTGGGTGCCTTTCATTGCTAACAATTCGCAGTTTTGGCGCGCGCGACGGGTTAGGGCTATCCGTTAGGGTCTGGTTAGGGTTTGGTTTGGGGTTACCGGTTAGGGCTATCGATTCTAATGTAAATGTAAATGTAAATTATGCACTTAATATCCCACTCAATAGTGAATATATACCCAGAAAAAATGGTGCCAACGCACTCTCTAAAGTATCACTTTCTCAAGTGGATTACATTGTCTTTCTGAACTTAACGCAATTTTGCTCGCAACAACCGGAGCAATTTCAAAACACAACTTATTAAAAAAACACTAAAAAAGAATAAATTAAATTGTTAATAAATTAGCCCCCGATCATACAAAAGTCCAGAACGCTTGATTTAGTATCAGTAAGGGGCCCTTACTAAGGGCGCCTGTGCATCGTCGGCACGGATTAGTGTTTCATTCGTCAAATATCGGGTCTCTCGTTCGCACTCCCATAACCAGTACCACTCCCTGCAGGGAGGGTGGGTGGTGAGAAAATGCCGATTTTCAGAACAAATACGTACCAAAGGTAGTAATGTGTTTAGTAGCTGTCCAGGGAGGGAAGATCCGGTGTGATAAAGTGGAAGGATGTGGAGACACGAATCCGGATGGGATACAGAAGGGAGGGTGCAAAAGCAGGAACCAAGGAGGGAGGGGGTGTAGAACCAGGTACCAAGGAGGGAGAGGGTGTGGAAACAGGTACCCAGAAGGAGGGTTCAGACACAGGGACCGAAGAGGGAGGGCGCAGAAGTAGGTACCCAGAAGGGAGGGTACAGAATCAGGACCCATGGGGGAAGGGTGTAGAGGGCGGACCTAGGAGGGAGACTGGAGAGGTGTGGAAGCAGGACCCAGGAAGCAGGACCCAGGAGGGAGGGTGCAGGAACAGGTACCCAGGAGCGGAGATGTGTAAGGCAGAAGCAGGTTCCGAGGGGGGAGAGGGTGCAGAAGCAGGTACCAAGGAGGACGGGGTGTAGAAGCAGGTACCGAGAAGGGAGGGTGCAGAAGCAGGTTCCAGGAGGTTTGGGGTTACCGGTTAGGGCTATCGATTCTCTAACTGATACCGTTTAGTTTACACAAATCGGCCATGTGGTTCCATGGCTATAGCCGTTTGAAAAAAGTCGGTCTAAGTATACTCTTTTGGCAGCGCGCACCTGTAAACAGGCTGCAAGGTACCCAGATTATAATCGCGCCCGGCATTCACCCGGGCAGGGAAAAAATAAAAATCTGCCCCACTCAGCCCGGTAAAATGATGAGCAACTGAGCCGCGCATTCAAATTTCATTGCGGCGCGCGGCGTGTACAAAATCTGAAGTTCGAGACAGGCCGCGCGTTCCAACACATCCAGAAAACAAGGTAAGACATTTTATTTAGCGAGTTTTGAAATGAAATGACTCTAAATATTACAACACAATACGTTTGAATTCTACTGCACATAAAACACAACGTCAATAAACATTTTCAGCTTCTTAACTCCCAATCCCAATTAATATTATGACTATGTATTCACATTTTTATTTCCTGATGCAACACGACAAAAAAACACCACTACAACGAGTACGAGACGCTGTTTGTCCTGGCAGTTCTCGGGAAACCTCATTGAGATTCTCAATTCACTCTCAATCTCATTGAGATACTCGATCTCATCAAGTTAAAGACAAAAACACGAGTAGAATTGAATCTACTTCCAGGCGCCGGCGCTATTTCTAAGTTTAACTTTAAAACACACAATATATATTAACTCAGTTACATCTCATATTACTGTCTCTGTACTAGTTTAAATAAGATGATAACGGAGAGAGAGTCACCGGTGCAGTTGCGTCTGTCACCACAGTACTGCTCGCTGGAGCCCCCTTCACAGGCTGGTTCCCAGGTACCACACCAGGGAGGGCCAAGTTGGGCAAGGGCGGTGCTCCAATGGGCGGGGGCGATACCGAGCTCAGAGCTGGAACAGTCTCATCCGGGATGGGGCTGGGATCTGGGTGTTGGTTGTCAGTGATTAGGGCCTTGGAAACATGCCTGACTTGGAAGGTGGGGGTGCTGGGATCTGGGTGTTGGTTGTCAGTGATTAGGGCTAGAAAACATGCCTGACTTCAGACTCGGGGGATTGAACCGTTCATACACAGTGTCAGGGTGACTCAAGAGGGGTGGGGGTTTGAGAAAAATGCTGGGTTTGAAACAGAGATATGGGGCTAACTCTAAATACCTTTCTGAGTAGGGAGAGCTGGTTCTGATTTGGATTCCTTAACCAGACCCGCATCACCATCAACATTAGATTCAGCTGCAGTGGTTACCAGGGGAGTTGATATTGTCATGGTTACCGGGGGAAACAACTCAGATTTGAGGTGAGGTAGGAACTTGTCAATTCTCTGCCAGGTAGTGGACCACAATGAGGTCTGCTCCTCAGTCACACCTGCATCTGCTGGGAGGAATAGGGTGGATATTAGTTTCGCTCCTTTTTGAGCTGAAACAATCCCAATTCCCTAACTGGCTTCTTAATTATTCTTCACATTTAGAACAACTAACTTATTAATCATTAACAACTAATTAACAAACCACTAACCCTGTTCGGTGTTAACCCTGTTTCGTTCCTGTAGGTATGCGTTATCTTCTTCGAACACAGCTGCATTGCTCATCACCAACAGCATGTTCTTTAGGTTCTCTGGTATAGCTTCTCCCTGAAGGAAATGTTGTCACGTGATGACCTTATTTGGTAAAACTGGCCACGTGATCCCGTGATAGCTAAAACCATATTTGGGGGTGAGGATTGTTCCTAAATAAGTTTACCAGTAGGTCACTGTTTCCACTGTTGATATATTTCTCCATGAACTCCAGAATATCCAGCCACAGATCAGTAAACCCAGGTAGAGCCAGGAGGGGAGAGAGGTGTTGTAGAAAGGCCTTACTCAGCAGAGTGGCAGCCCTCATTCTAGTCTCCTCTAGGGCTACCGTGTCTGATGTTATCGGTTCTAACAACCTGTAGGACAGAGATATATAGTTAGATCTGATGTTTCCAGCATACAGGGTGTTCACCGTTTTTTGTGGCAGCTGGGACTTGTCACCCTGGAATAATATCGGTTTGTAAAGATACAATAAATAGATTATAGACACCATGTACATCATGCAGGAGAGGGGGGGGGGGGTCTGAACACAAGAACTCACCTAGCGAGAAGAGGGAAGATGACTTGTCTAAAGCAGGCTTCCCATTCCACAGCAGGTAGGGCTCTGAGGTCGTGTGCAAGTAGGGCCCTCTGGAGGTAGGTGAGTCCAGCCATCCTGACATCCTTTCTGGGGTCACAGCACACCCTGGCGATACCTTGCAGCAGGGGACACCAACACAGCGTCCACACCTGGGTGGGGATGGTGTTAGGTCTTGTACTACCAGTGTGGAAATAATTGGTACGTTTTTACATTTAAAAAAAAATCGAGATATTGTATTTGCGTTCAAATGAATTACATAATCGGTTTGGTTGAATAGTATCTTGAATTTTATCTCAAAATTTAATCTAGCGACCCCGCCAAAAGCTGACGTGTGAGCTAAAAATAGAACTACTCCAATTATTAGGGAGGGGGTAGTTAACCTCTTTATTTTTGCTAAACTTCGTGTCATTCTATGCAGCACCTGCAATTTAGCGTGCACCCCACCCCAGGAGATAAGGATAGAAGAAGGAAGAGATGACATGTTGCAGCACCCCATCATCATGATGGGGTGCTGCAACATGTCATGATGGCATCATGTGACCTCTTTATCTTTATGAATCATAGTGGGTAACTAAACGCAAGCAACTCTGTTAGTTCCAACAAACTAAATCCGCTATAAATCATACCTCTCCCACTATAAATCATACCTCTCCCACTATAAATCATACCTCTCCCACTATAAATCATACCTCTCCCACTATAAATCATACCTCTCCCACTATAAATCATACCTCTCCCACTATAAATCATACCTCTCCCACTATAAATCATACCTCTCCCACTATAAATCATACCTCTCCCACTATAAATCATACCTCTCCCACTATAAATCATACCTCTCCCACTATAAATCATACCTCTCCCACTATAAATCATACCTCTCCCACTATAAATCATACCTCTCCCACTATAAATCATACCTCTCCCACTATAAATCATACCTCTCCCACGATGGGTTGCATGGTGAGATCTGTAATGGGAACTCTCTGTCCATCTGTATTCCGGGGTTTGAAGATGCTAAGTGCTCGGGTGTGGAGGGTGTGTTGCAGGTCCAGCAACTGGATCAAACCTGGTCGAGGAGATAAGAGTTAGAAACCTGGTCGAGGAGATTAGATTTAGAAACCTGGCGGAGATTGGAATTAGAAACCTGGCGAAGTGTGTAGAATGGAAGAGAAACAAAATATGTTTTAACATAAAATCTGGATGTTTTGTTATAGAAACGGCTCTCTGTTGGAGATATTTGTCTTGTTTGACCCTCTCTCTCTCCGGAGTTTGAACAAGGAGATTTGTGACTAAAAACCACTGTCTGTCTGCAGTTCTTTAGTCACAATGTATGCGGTGTTTATACAACTGCAGTATACCTGTCACATTGTCCTTGTTTCCCTCATCCTCTGTAGCCCCACTGTAAGTCTCAGCCAGGACCCGGACAGCATGGACACACAGGGAGAAGTTGTCCGACCGTACCAGAGCGCTATCTCGGGTTACCATAGAAACCACCTCACACGCTTTGGAGAGCGCCTGTAGAAAAATAGATTTATTGAAAACTGTAATTGTTTCAGTTGATTTCTGAATGGATCACATCACATGAAGTGTAATTTGTGTAAAATACACATCTGGTAGGCTATGATATACAGTCGGACCCCGATATACCGTGCCCCGATTTACCGGAACCCCGATTTACCGGGAGGATAAACTTCCCCGAATATAGGATTTGAACAGTATTTTACCCCGATATACCGGGCACCCCGATTTACCGGGCAAAACCCTTTCCCCCGAGCATCCCGGTAAATCGGGGTCCGACTGTAGTTTGTTTACCTGGGGTATGGGTTGACAGAATCGGTTGTGTACACTCAGTTCCAGCTGGTTCCGTCCTCCCTCTTCCTCAACATACTCAACACTCCACTGAAAACAATTTGTTATTCACTCAAAATAGAGGTTATTAGATCATGTCCCGATCATGGAGTTGGTTCCCTGACCATCTATACTGTGCGAAAGACACCCTACATGTTGCCTGGGATAGCCTCGAAGAAGAAGGCACCCCCTACATGTACCTGTGTAATCTCACTGATGGGCGGGGTACTGGGAGCGGGTACCACGTGGTATCTCAACTCTATCGTCCTCTCCATCCTCCCCCACAAAGAGGGTCGGAGAATCCGGCCTCCCTTCTTCCTCATCATCCTTCCCTTCTTCTTCCTTCTCTTCTGTAGTGGATGCAGTCACAGCAGCAGTTGGTGTAGGGGAGGTTAGGTCCGTGGGGGTCTTCACTTCTGAAACATATATTGTACAGATATATTGGACTACACGATCAGGTGTTATGATGATATCATAAAGCAGTGAGTATTTGACACATATCAACTGGATATTGGATAATGGGGGATGATATATCTTGGTCAATGGGGGATTATATCTTGGATAATGGGGGGGGGGGAGTTGGATAATTTCCTACCTCTAACGATAACAGTTGGTGGTTTCACCCCCGCACCGTTCATCTCTAGGAGGGCAAAGATAATCCTCCAGTTCTCCAAACTTATCTCTGAACTAGAAATACACGTTCATTATATAAGTTCGGAATTGGAATATATATGTTAATCAGGAAAACTCTGTAATACACCCCTTATAAAAACACACATTATCATTGCCATCCCCCCAGACCAGCCTGCAGACTGCAGTTCTTACCCTAGGGAAGCGCGGACAATCTCAAAGAGACCGTGACAGATGGCCACGCTGTTCTTCCTGGCCACGGCGGGTTTGAGGAGCAGTAGCATTATGGTGGAGTGTAGGACCTCCTCGGAGTGTTTCACCCTACCTGCCATCCTTACTGCCAACCTGAGTGTGGTAAATGTGTTTTGTACAAAGTTCTTGTGGAGGGTTTTGTTACGATCCTTTCATTCATCAAAAGCGTGAATGGCTTTGATCTACCTTACTCTCGTTAATTAAGCTCGCATATTTCAAGAAACTTTTAAATAAGAAACTTTTTTTCTAGGAAACTACAGGTGTAAGCAATCCAAAAACAAAAAGAACTTCTCCTTTATCAAGAAACTAAACAAGTTAGGGGTGTTCTATTTTGTTGTGGTGTCTCTGAATTGTGTGATTTACATTTGAAAAGTTTCTTATAAAAAAGTTTCTTACTAAAGCGTTTCTTAAAAAACGAGAGTAAGGTATATCGTTAAATTGTGAAGCATTTCAGTAAATCCTGTCTCATTATAATGCATTATAATGGAAGGGTGTGAGAGACAGGAATCCCTACAACCGGGAACTAATCTTATAACTACTTTAACCTGAGAACGTTTTAAAATAGCTCGCTCAATCAGGAAGGAGTACCGGAACCCCGATTTACCGGGGGAAATTAACCCCGAGGATCCCGGTGTATCGGGGTCCGACTGTTATACTAACCTAAGAAGTGTCACAATGGCTCGCTCCACTAGGAATGAATTAGAATTGGCAGGAGTGATTATAGAGCAGAGATGGGTGTGAACTGGTCCCCATAACCCTCCCAGCCTGTCTCTGTTCTCCAGGATAACCGTCGCTAACAACTCTGGGGAGGGGAAATGATATGATAGTCATTATAAATGCCCAGGGGTGCGTTAGAAGAAATTGAACAAACCACCCACCTAGTTTCTTATATTGAATTCCTCCTTGAAACTAACCAAGACAACACTGTTACACCCCCCCCCTAACAACTAACCAATGAAGACAACACTATTGTATTCCAGATACTCTGTCTTGTTTTTAGCGTGGGTAAGGGGTCCATGAGAGAGTTGAATCAGCCACTGGACCAGTTCTGTGAGACTCTCCTCCCTCAAATACTTGCTCTCAGAGAAGAGCTTCTGTGGGTGGCAGTCCTGGACACACGCTTTAGCTTGTTTCTAGAGGTGAGAGAGGGAGGGGTTAGAGCTAGAATCCTGAGTAAAAGTATTGGATTGTTTTTAAGGAAGGGGGAGGTTTACATGGTTAGAAGCTGAGAAGGTTTTCTGATGTCATTTGGTTAAGTAATTGTAATGTCATTCTGTGAGACAGACAGGGGTTTACAAGGTTACTGGTTAGCCACATAACAAGCCACACCACATAACATGTGGTGACCCCCCCCCCCCCCCATGTGGTATTTATCTCCGTGACGTTAAACGATAATGCTGTTTGCTTCGAGTTGATACTACCAAGAATGGAAATGAATATGAATTGTTAGATTGGGCGGAGATGGAGAACTATGCCGCTTGTCTAGACATTACCAGAGCTTCATTTAAAATAATAAATGATTAAGCTTTACTCTAGTAGAAGCCTGAAGAAGTAACAGCGAGTACCAAAATATGTTATTCAGAGGGGGATATCTCCCTCCCAGATTTCAGAACTTATACCCTGTTTTACCCAAGTTCACACCCTGCACAAATATTACCTGTGCCTCTAGCTCATGTGTGGTGGGACCACGTCCCGAGGTGTCAGCATTCAGCAGTGAGAATATGGAGGAGAAGAGTCCTTGGTCTGTCTTGGTCGGTTGTCTTTCTTCAACCTGTATCTGCACGTGACCATGTACGAAATCGTACGCCTAAAATTAGAGAAATTATATGTTAGTTACCATATATTCATTTATGTTCATATTGTTCATTTTGTTCATATTATCAAACTTTGCTTTGCAGCTACAGTCTCATGAAGAACGCTATATAGTATATCAGATTAGGGACAGATAAAAGTCAGATTCTGAGATTCTCATTTCTCACCTGGTACATGGATGAAGGCATGAGATTAGCCTTATACAACTGCAATATACACTCCAGAATATTCTTCCATCCCTCTCTCAAGATGTCCCCGTGAGTGTGGGCTAGGGCGAACATAGTCCTGGCGGTCAGGCGGCTCTTGGTGTTCGCCCCAAAGTGCACTGTCATCTGCTCGGGAGTCTGGAGGGGGGGGGGGGCATTAGTAGCTGGGGCACAGGGGTTGTTCGGGGTGGGGACAGAGGGGACCAGGAAGGAAGGATGAATATGCAATAGGCAGCTGGGAAACGGAAGGGGGTATAGAATTGTAAAGTGGGGAGGATAAATATAGATATAGTGACGGATATATTTAACTGACATTTAACCTCGAAAAGAATATTTTCTAATTATTGACGTAATGCCATTCCCTGTAATCCCATTCCCTCGTTGGTTGATGCTTGATTTAATCATCGCCTGACAAGCCAATATAACCATGTGACTCAGAATGAGTTTAATATTTGTTATTTCCCACGACGCTTCATTTTTTAGGGAAGGGCAACTAAAGAAGGTTATCAAATTGGGAGGTCTTAAATGATCTCTCTAACGCATAAAGTCTCTCTCTCTCTCTCTCTCTCTCTCTCTCTCTCTCTCTCTCTCTCTCTCTCTCTCTCTCTCTCTCTCTCTCTCTCTCTCTCTCTCTCTCTCTCTCTCTCTCTCTCTCTCGCTCTCTCTCTCTCTCTCTCTCTCTCTCTCTCTCTCTCTCTCTCTCTCTCTCTCTCTCTCTCTCTCTCTCTCTCTCTCTCTCTCTCTCTCTCTCTCTCTCTCTCTCTCTCTCTCTTTCTCCCTTCCCTCCTCCTCTCCCATACATTACCTCACCAGTTGAGAGAAGGCCGGTGAACTTGCAGAGGGATATGATGAGGTTGTCAAACACATCTGACAGTCCGTAGTGCGCTGACACCGAGGCACACTGTGGGAATTTGTTGTTACCTTTTATGAACAAAAAACGGTCGTCCAACTTATAACGAGATAACCAATTTTAGCTCAATCTCATTTGACAGGATAAGTATTGAAACTACTCCCTAGATCATATAACGAGCGCCTCTTATTCACCATTATGTCATTTGATGGACAGGACAATACCAAATCAAGTAAAGCGACTAAATCATAATGTTAGACGACTATAATTGTAGATTATGTCATCTAACAGAATAATAATAATAGAAGAATACTAAATCAAGTAATAAAATAGTGAATCAACCATTTAATTTTAACAGTGATTTCATAAACACGTTACCTTATGTCATCTGACAGACCAATACCAATGTCCAATTAAAGAAGTGAAATAGCGAATCTAATTCAAATAGCGAGTTTTACACCTGTTACCTTATGGAATCCGTCTATAGCCTTGCCCGTGACATCGTCATCAAGTGCAGTGTCAAATACAAAGGATAGTGCCGCAACTGTAAGTAGGAAATAATTAGGGGAATCATCAATTATTACCCCCCCCCCCTCTCGTCAAAGGAGAACTTATCAATTTAGAGGGATCAAGATGGAGTTAATTAAAGCTTACTTCATAACAAGTGAAGTGTCAGAAGTGTCTATTCAGATTTTAGTTACCTGTAGGTCCCCATATCAGAGAGAAGAGTGTCTTATTATAGGTAGATATCTGACCACAGGGCAGGAACACAGCATCTTCATCTCTCTTCAACATGACCTTCCACCTATACCCTTCCCTCAGTTCACCCACATGCTCATCGGGCATCTTGATCTCGTTCTCAGATATGTTCCTGTTTACAGAGTTAGCAGCAATTATAGTAAAGGGGGGTAGAAGTTTAACGTGAATCAATTGTGAATTTAAAAAAAATAGTTTCGAGTTAATAGTTTCCATACTTGAAAATGTCCTCGAGTAGCTCGGGTGGGAAGTCCATGTCATTGTTCAACCCTCTCTGGTTCCTGATAAATGCAGCACTGTCCATCTTGCGTATTGTCGTGTTTTTGTTGTGCTGAGAAGGAGAGATGTTCATAGGTTATTTCAAAAGGTTTCGGTTTTCATTAACATGATTAAGAGCAATCAGCAACATGGTTCCACCAGGTTTAGAGTCTTACACTTCTTCTTCTTCTTCCTGGGTTTGGGGAACCAACTACTCTTACTTAGAGTTTCACACTTTTAAATTACCTGATCCACGTTTAGAATGATTATTGCGTAGGAGAGAATGAAGGCAGAGTCCACATTAGCAAAGTCGCTGGTATACTTTGTACCTGCCGTATCCTGAGAAGTTGGGACCATGTTAGCAGGAACCGACCGAATCGGGAAATACTGGTCCCTGATTGGCTGATTACCAGTCACGTGACCTAAATAACGAGCCCTGATTGGTTCTTTACTTGGTCCGGTTGGGACATGTTAGTAATGCCATGATTGGACACATGTCAGAATTTGATATGTGATCGATAAAACAGGCCAAATACTGTGTTTGGCCTAGTATTTTGTAACGGCAAAATGTTTTGATAATTGATATGTCTACAGACTGATATTTAAAAACCTAACACTCGTTATAACGAGTGTTAGGTTTTTAAATATCAGTCTGTAGACATATCAATTATCAAAACGCGTTACTAGATTGCGTTACTAGATTGCAAACCTCTCCCCCAGGCCATATTAACTTGTTATATCCCGACTATGCTGATCACTCTCGTCTTGTTTTTATGTCCAGCAGTAGCCGGGACTACCACCGGCAGTACGAGTACCACTCATTATAGTACCGTTACCACTGTAACAGTTAGTACCAGCAGTAGTTGGCCAATAGTCTCCCAATCTGTAAGTGCAAGTACCAAAACCCATTGGCCAGCCGAAGCCGAAGCTAGCAGCACCAAAACCCATTGGCCAGCCGAAGCCGAAGCTAGCAGCACCAAAACTCATTGGCCAGCCGAAGCCGAATCTTCCAGTACCAAAACCCATTGGCCAGCCGAAGCCGAATCTTCCAGTACCAAAACCCATTGGCCAGCCGAAGCTAGCAGCACCAAAACTCATTGGCCAGCCGAAGCCGAATCTGCAAGTACCAAAACCCATTGGCCAGCCGAAGCCGAAGCTAGCAGAACCAAAACCCATTGGCCAGCCGAAGCCGAATCTTCCAGTACCAAAACTCATTGGCCAGCCGAAGCCGAATCTACCAGTACCAAAACTCATTGGCCAGCCGAAGCAGAATCTTCCAGTACCAAAACCCATTGGCCAGCCGAAGCCGAATCTTCCAGTACCAAAACCTATTGGCCCAAAGATGCCGAATCTCCCAGTACCAAAACCCATTGGCCAGCCGAAGCCGAATCTTCCAGTACCATAACCCATTGGCCAGTCGAAGCCAAATCTTCCAGTACCAAAACCCATTGGCCAGCCGAAGCCGAATCTACCAGTTCCAAAACCTATTGGCCAGCCGAAGCCGAATCTACCAGTACCAAAACCTATTGGCCGAAAGAAGCCGGAGTTACCAGTACCGAAACCTATTGGCCCGCAGTGACCGAAGGCACCAACACATATTGGCCAGGAGTAGCCCCTAACCCAACCTACTCCTACTTGGACCAACTTTCATGGCCTGATCTTTGTCTCACAGGTACCTCCCAATCTCCTATCAACATCCAGGACATTTCATGTATGACACTCTATAAATCAGATTTCCCTGATCTCCCAACCGTGCGTGTCGCTTACAACCCCACCACAAAGAGCCACAATGTTCAGTTTGATATAATAGAGGATGTGGTTGTTAAGATGCCAGAGAGATGGGCAGTGGGCCACACCCGGGGTCTACAACTACTTCAACTTCACTTCCACTGGGGGTCTGGAATTATGGATGGTAGTGAGCACAGTATCATGGGATACCAGTTGTCTGGGGAAGTTCATCTAGTTACCAGGAACCTAGATTATAACCCAGGCGACCCAGAGGGTGAAGAGTTAGCCGTGTTTGGGGCCTTCCTGGTGGACGGTTCATATGATGATGTGGGGCACGATGAATACAGGTGGAACCTACCTAAAGGGTTGGAAACTACTGAAATAGATTTGTCTGAGTTGTTTGATGCTGATGAGGGGGTGTTGACGTATCATGGGAGTCTCACCACCCCACCCTGTACTGAGAGTGTGTTCTGGCAGCTCAAAGGTGTCCCCGTTATTGTAAGTGTTACCATGGTTACCACATAGTTACCATAGTTACCATCAAGTTACCAATTTATAGACGGGTTAACCACAACTTATTGAGTATTGACTCACAAACCCATCCCTCAGGTTTCCCCGAAGTTACTGGAACTATTCCGGAGAACTGGACCGAGGGAGGGAAATGTTCGGTTGACTCAACCTCTCTATAACCGGCAGCTGATGATGCACTCTTTTAACGAGAGAGAGGATAGCCCCCCGATATGCTTCGATTCCGATGACATATAAAATTGTGCAACTTTTCTTCTTTCAATATTTGCGTTTCTAACTTTGAAGGGCGTAATTTTGTAACTTTCATTTATCCCAGATGTTCTATTTATGAAGCCCAGTCATTGGTACATGAGCATTGAGCAATGATTATTGATTAGCCTGTCAAAATTATGATCCTAATATAGATTTATGGCTTAAGAAATTTCAACGTACATTACGATTTAAATTTTCTTCAAAACAATATATTAGTCGGTTAGTTTCTCAAAAAAAACTTACAATCCAAGTTTGAGCGAAGCAAATCATGATCCGTTCAATGATTTGGGACTCTCCCGGTAACCGGAATGTCTCCAGGAAGATTCGTAGTGCATCTTGGATCTTCATAGAACGGAAATCAAAACTCCTGTGATAGTTGATATAGTGGTTTAAGGAAGGAAACATTTCCTGGAGCAATAGAAGGGTTTATAAAGGAGTACGGTGAGTTTATGAAGGAGCAATGAAATGTTTTATGAAGGAGCAGCACACGAACCTGACAAACTCCTCCAGGTACTTCTCGTTCTTCTTCTTGCCCAGGAACTCCCCGATCTGGCTCTTTTCCAAGTACACATTGGTAAAGAGGAACTTAGCAAGAACAGCTGGTTCAGTGCTCGCTAACACTCCCTCCTTCACCAGGTAGGCAATACCGCTGGAGGGATTCTCGTTGAACAGGTTGCTGCCCTCTAGCAGCTTGTTTTTGAAACTCTTCTTGACAACTAGCTCCTCAAACGAGGGTAGGGTAGTGTCGTCTAGTGATGTTCCCGTACACAGTTCATCCTGTAAAGATGGTGGGGATTTGAATCAATTAGAAGCTAGGAATTCATAGTGTTTCCACCACTATCCCCATAGCATTTGACATCATCTAGACATAACTAGCCAAGTTCACTGTGCCCCGATGTATCATGATGTGAAAAACAACAAACCTCTTGGCACTGGAGAGCTATCACATTGACCACAGCTAACAGTGCATCCAGTGACAGTAGATGGGTCACATGCAGCCCAGAGACAGGGAACGCATTCTTGCTTAGTGCCTTGGTCAAGTCTTCATAGATGTTAGCACAGTAATTGTGACAATCGTAGTTAAGATATAGTTCAGGGATGAGGCCAGGTACCCTGCATAGGTGTACCAGAGCATCGAGCGCCAGTTCTCGTCTCTCGTAACTTCCTGGGGAGGGCATTAATCTTTGAATATTGAACCTTTTAAAGAGCAAGTTATGACCGATACGATAAGACTTAAGAGATACATTACTTGGTATAGCTTATAATCAAGTCTAGGAAATTGCTTCGCGGGTTGTGGCACACGAAGTGCATTTAAGTCAAGCTACTTCCCAACTACTTATTTAACTCCCATTTTATTTGAGTTGTCACCATTTGACACATAAATTGGTACAACGGGGGGGGGGGGGGTGGGGGTATAACTTATAATCAAATTGGTTGTCTGGGCTTGGTATTGGGTGACATACGAAGTGCATTTAATTCCTATTTTCGTTACCTTGGCAACACCCAATTTCCATAGCAACAACTAACCCTTTGTCGGATCTGCTGTAACAATATCCATGAGTACTGTAAAATATTTCTCCACCTGGAGCTTCATGTGCAGTCTCATGTTCTCTACCAGAATGTTGCAGATTCGCAGCGACATAACCATCTTGCTCAGTGAGTCGCCCTATAAAGGAAGTGGTTTACAAATAGGGTGGTTAACAGATAGGGTGGTTACGTAGTGAAAAAAATAAATTAAAATGAAGAACCAAACCCCAGTACCAATTGATGGTTCGATCTTAATATTGAGACTCCAAGAAAGCAAAATGAAAGCCTGGCGTTGGAGATGTGATCAAGTATAGCTCCAATTCAGTATGGCATGCAGTACTACTCTAATATCCCATTATTGCTCCAAAGCAGTTAAATACCTGAACAAGTCTGAAGGGTTATAGCTCCTACCTGGACAAGTCTGAAGAGTGCACGTGCAACATCATCTTGGCAAAGAGCCAGGAGACTCTCATACTTTGCCAGGTTCCCTCCCCCAACCTCCATGGCCACGGTAAGGAGTGTGAGACCAATACCGATCATGTCACTATTGTTCTGGGGGTCTGCAGGGTTGATGATACAACCTAGGAAGTTGAAGAGTTCCCGGACACAGGGTAGTCCGTAGGGAGGGGCAGGTTCTCCGTCAGCCTCTTCGTCCGATTGCGTAAATTTGACACCCCGGGAGTTGATGAAGTTTTGCTCCTCGCATACTGACTCTTGGTCACCTAGTGGGGGGACAGAGGGGTATCATAATGGGGGATGGTCACCTAGTGGGTAAAGGGAGGGTTCTTATTTGGAAATCAGGGGATAGGGGGCTCTTCACCCTTGGGGAAAGGGGTGAGAATGACTTTGTTACACATGGTTTCTCACCTTTTACTGACTTCCTATCCACAAGGACGTTTCCTATGGTGTTGTTGTGCTCAGCCAGACTGTCAACCTAGAAGGGGGAAGAAAGAGGGATAGGGAGAGAGAAATAAAACTTCTAAAAGTTTATTGTCAAGAAAGAGAGCCCCCCCCCCCCTAATTTGAATGACGCATGCCGGCTCAACAATTGTTTTAAATAGCCGCTGATTTTAGGGAAGATTTGCTGCAACTTTGGAAAGTATCTGACAGTTTTTAAAGCGGAATTAACAACTTCGGAGAGGGACTTTTGTGAGACAACTTAATGTCATTTTAGTCACCTCGCCGGAGGTAGTTTTATAAAATTTCTGTTGTCAAGAGACAGGCTCTTATGATAATGTTATTTGACAGATAGAACATTCCAGAAAGGGGTTATTTCAGACTTCCTCAAGCTCTCCTCGCAGCCTTGCTAAGTTTAAATAGCGTAACAAAAGAAACCATGTGCCCCTTGTTTACCCCCGGTTCTCTCTATCTCTCACTATACCTGAGATGTAGTGTCCTCTACTATGGAGGTAGTGTCCCCTTCAGTAGCCCCTGACTCCTCAATAACACTGGCAGTTTCAGATGCATCCCCCATTGTCAGGACAACGGGTGGTGTTGTTGATTCAGCCGTGTC
This sequence comes from Hormiphora californensis, assembly GCA_020137815.1. Classification (NCBI taxonomy): domain Eukaryota; kingdom Metazoa; phylum Ctenophora; class Tentaculata; order Cydippida; family Pleurobrachiidae; genus Hormiphora; species Hormiphora californensis. The sequence goes on from CM035357.1 coordinate 6,229,267, forward strand.
GTCTTGTTCCCTAGCAACCTGAATAAGAAGAGACTTAGTGGTGTCTTGTTCCCTAGCAACCTGAATAAGATGAGACTTAGTGGTGTCTTGTTCCCTAGCAACCTGAACAAGATGAGACTTAGTGGTGTCTTGTTCCCTAGCAACCTGAATAAGATGAGACTTAGTGGTGTCTTGTTCCCTAGCAACCTGAATAAGATGAGACTTAGTGGTGTCTTGTTCCCTAGCAACCTGAATAAGATGAGACTTAGTGGTGTCTTGTTCCCTAGCAACCTGAACAAGATGAGACTTAGTGGTGTCTTGTTCCCTAGCAACCTGAAGAGAAGAGACTTAGTGGTGTCTTGTTCCCTAGCAACCTGAATAAGATGAGACTTAGTGGTGTCTTGTTCCCTAGCAACCTGAACAAGATGAGACTTAGTGGTGTCTTGTTCCCTAGCAACCTGAACAAGATGAGACTTAGTGGTGTCTTGTTCCCTAGCAACCTGAATAAGAAGAGACTTAGTGGTGTCTTGTTCCCTAGCAACCTGAATAAGATGAGACTTAGTGGTGTCTTGTTCCCTAGCAACCTGAATAAGAAGAGACTTAGTGGTGTCTTGTTCCCTAGCAACCTGAACAAGATGAGACTTAGTGGTGTCTTGTTCCCTAGCAACCTGAATAAGAAGAGACTTAGTGGTGTCTTGTTCCCTAGCAACCTGAAGGTATGAGACTTAGTGGTGTCTTGTTCCCTAGCAACCTGAATAAGATGAGACTTAGTGGTGTCTTGTTCCCTAGCAACCTGAACAAGATGAGACTTAGTGGTGTCTTGTTCCCTAGCAACCTGGATAAGAAGAGACTTAGTGGTGTCTTGTTCCCTAGCAACCTGAACAAGATGAGACTTAGTGGTGTCTTGTTCCCTAGCAACCTGAACAAGATGAGACTTAGTGGTGTCTTGCTCCCTAGCAACCTGAATAAGATGATATTAACCTCCTAAATGCTATTTTTCTCTCGTTCTTTCCAGTGCACTTTGAATCTTGTGTGTCACAGGGGGAGTATAACATCATCAAGATTCAAATGAGAGAGATATTCCCTTGTTAGACGATGATAATGATGTAATCCAAAAAAGGAGAGATCTAGATCATGGATGGTTTGCAGACAACAACCGCATCACCCCTCACGCGTGGTATGTCTCTCCTTTATAAGCGGTACTAAAGCCTTAGTCAATGTTTAATTTTCATTCAGATCCTTGTTAATCAAGCATTAATTCAGTTTATCAAGGTTCCCTCCACAGCTTGATACATTTAACACTTTGAGTCTCAGAACGATTGGATTTTCCCATTTAATTGTTTTGTGGAGAGAGCTCTAGCTAGGATAGTAATTATCTAAGATTATCGTCCCACTATCAATGCTCCTACCTGTAATTCAGTGTTGATCTGTAGCAGGGTCAGGACTGGCTGCTGCACTCTGTGTGGGGGTCTCCACCACTGCAGTGGGAGTTGTAGCTGCCTCCTGCTGAAGATATTTTACATTAATCACTGCTGAGAATTATAGAAAATATGTGACATGTGGGGTCTCCACCACTGAAGGGGCCTCCTGCTGAAGAGAGTTAATATTGAGAATATGCGACATGTGTCATAATGGTTATAAATAGCCAGCCATCATTATAAATGGGTCATTCTGTCAGCCTGTCATACCTGTGTCTCGCCGTACAACTAGTCTACAAAATTGATGGTATATTATGTACCAAAAATTTCAGACACCTACCTTCTTTTCCTCTGATTTTGGGACATTTTTCCGTTTAGTGGCAGTTCTCTTTTTCCTAGTTTTTCTCGTATCAGATACATGAAGACCCCTCTTTAGAGCTTTTCTAATTGAACTTGAGGTTCCCAGCTTTATATCTTCATCAGGGAAGGTAGGCAACCTGTAACAGTTCAACAAGGGTATAAAGGTGTGTCGATGGGGTTGAGTTAGGAGATCATATAAACAGCTGTTTGGCAGCTGTTTGATTCTCAGTGCGTTCGCCGTTCAGATCGGGTCGGCGCCGCCAGACAGAGACACAGTAATACACAAACCTGACGAAGAGAACCTTGACCATTTCTGAGAGTGTCTGTTCTGCTGTCTTTCTTAGCAACTCTGAAAAAGGGAGAAACAGCGATTACTACCACAATTTAAAGTCGTTATACCCTATTTCGCCTCATTCCAGATGAGGCTCAGCAATCACCACAAGCAATCACCACAGCAATCACCACAAGCTCAGCAATCACCACAAGCCTTGCCAAGTTAGACTGTTATTCGTGCGCCCCGCACAACACAAGCCTCAATTTCGCGATTCAACCAGCCTGTTATATGCTACACATCCCCAGATGACCGATGAGGCTGCGCGCTCTCCACACAAGCACGACACCGCGCGCTACTGATGTGTGTGTCGCGTGGATTTTCGTACAGGGTGTTGTTTTGTGTACTTTGGGATCTGTGTACATCTATACAGCTGTGAACCGTGTGCTGTGAGAATAGCCGTGAGCAATTATGAGGGGAATGAATGAATCATTACGTTAATACCAAGAGCTCTATTGGTTAGCTAATTCAAATCAGTTTCGACATATTTCCCGGTTATTCAAAATGGGGAAAGTAAGCTCAGAAGAAAGACACCCATAAATTCTGCCGTTTATACCTGATCTGCCGAACCCTCACAGCCACACAAGGTTATACCTGATAGACGCATTTCAAAGCAGATTCTAAAGCAGCTCTGCATAACCTCACAGACTGCTTCGTTACTGAGTAATTCCCCAGCAGGAGTTAACATTAGTGTTTTTAGAACCTGGGGAGGGAGGAGTTAACATTAGTGTCTTCAGAACCTGGGGAGGGAGGAGTTAATATTAGTGTCTTCAGAACCTGGGGAGGGAGGAGTTAACATTAGTGTTTTTAGAACCTGGGGAGGGAGGAGTTAACATTAGTGTCTTCAGAACCTGGGGAGGGAGGAGTTAATATTAGTGTTTTCAGAACCTGGGGAGGGAGGAGTTAACATTAGTGTTTTTAGAACCTGGGGAGGGAGGAGTTAACATTAGTGTCTTCAGAACCTGGGGAGGGAGGAGTTAACATTAGTGTTTTTAGGACCTGGGGAGGGAGGAGTTAACATTAGTGTTTTCAGAACCTGGGGAGGGAGGAGTTAACATTAGTGTCTTCAGAACCTGGGGAGGGAGGAGTTAACATTAGTGTCTTTAGAACCTGGGGAGGGAGGAGTTAACATTAGTGTCTTCAGAACCTGGGGAGGGAGGAGTTAACATTAGTGTTTTTAGAACCTGGGGAGGGAGGAGTTAACATTAGTGTCTTCAGAACCTGGGGAGGGAGGAGTTAACATTAGTGTTTTTAGGACCTGGGGAGGGAGGAGTTAACATTAGTGTTTTCAGAACCTGGGGAGGGAGGAGTTAACATTAGTGTCTTCAGAACCTGGGGAGGGAGGAGTTAACATTAGTGTCTTTAGAACCTGGGGAGGGAGGAGTTAACATTAGTGTCTTCAGAACCTGGGGAGGGAGGAGTTAACATTAGTGTTTTTAGAACCTGGGGAGGGAGGAGTTAACATTAGTGTTTTTAGAACCTGGGGAGGGAGGAGTTAACATTAGTGTTTTTAGAACCTGGGGAGGGAGGAGTTAACATTAGTGTTTTCAGAACCTGGGGAGGGAGGAGTTAACATTAGTGTTTTTAGAACCTGGGGAGGGAGGAGTTAACATTAGTGTCTTCAGAACCTGGGGAGGGAGGAGTTAACATTAGTGTCTTCAGAACCTGGGGAGGGAGGAGTTAACATTAGTGTTTTTAGAACCTGGGGAGGGAGGAGTTAACATTAGTGTCTTCAAAACCTAGGGAGGGAGGAGTTAACATTAGTGTTTTTAGAACCTGGGGAGGAGGGAGTTAAAATTATTATTATTTATTATATCTGTCTGTTTCATTCGTATTCTGTCGAAATACAACTTGGTGGATTAACTGAATTAGAAGACATATTAGTATTTCACTGCTATTTCCGCTACCCATTTCACCTTTTCAGAGAACTACTTATTCCAGGCACAGTGCACTGTATATTTAGCACTGAAGCAGTACAGCTCAGTGTCATAATTTTAGCAACAATGCAAGTGTATTTTGTTTCTCCTTGTTCCTTGTTTAGCCCATGTTGAACGTGTTTCTCTCACCTGCAGAATCTTCATGAGTACAACTTCATCACTGGCAGGATCAGTACCCACAAACCGGGCATGAGTCACTGCATCAGCTATCGACTCAATACCAGTAGCGCAGCTAGGGTGGGAAACACCTAGGAGGAGAGTGGTTAGATAAAGTGGTTAAATAGGAGGAGAGTGGTTAGATAAAGTGGTTAAATAGGAGGAGAGTGGTTAGATAAAGTGGTTAAATAGGAGGAGAGTGGTTAGATAAAGTGGTTAAATAGGAGAGTGGTTAGATTTCAGAGTAATTACAAGATTCTATATCGCTCATTTCTGTTTCACGTTATTATCATATTATAGCTAGCTAGGGCTCATTCGTCTTTGTAACTACTTTTTCTTTGCCGAACAAAGTAGCAATTTTGTAGATACTCTTACTTTATTTGGATTTGAACTTGTGAGAGAGCTAGCTATGTACTTTAGTTTTATTTAGCACAAGAATAATGGTGTGATCGACTCGATAATAGACCACCATCAGACCCCCATCAGACTACCACCAGATCGTCGATATTAGCCGATCTGATGGGGTGGTATTATAGGTAGTGGGTGGTATATTAGAAGATAAAGGGGTCCGAGGGACGTGCCGGGTCCATAGATTATCCATCAACACCACCTGGTGCAGTATCATCGTCACGTTATTAGCTATTGATGTTTCATCTTCCTATCTCTCAGTCTCACAGCTCACCATCTCTCTCGTCCTTTCTCCCTCTCTCCCCATATATATCTATCTGTATCTTACTCTATCTCTTAATCTATCGCTCACTCTATCTATCTTTAGTGCAGGGGCCATTATTTCACGTCAGTGTTGTAACGGTGATATGTGGGAAGTCATTTATATCGGAAATGTACACTACTGAGAGGGAGAGAGAGAGAGAGAGAGAGAGAGAGAGAGAGAGAGAGAGAGAGAGAGAGAGAGAGAGAGAGAGAGAGAGAGAGAGGAGAGAGAGAGAGAGAGAGAGAGAGAGAGAGAGAGAGAGAGGAGAGGAGAGAGAGAGAGAGAGAGAGAGAGAGAGGGAGAGAGAGAAAGAGAGAGACAGAGAAAGATAGAGAGGAGGAGAAAAATAGAGAAAGATAGAGGGATAGAGATGGGAGCCGAACAGATGGTCACTGGAACATATGGAACAAATCCTTATATTTTCCTTTATCCTCTAGACTTTCCTTTATTCTCTTAAGTCTTTGTTCATTTCACAATATAGTGTTTTAATGTCGCCATATTCGATTCATTGATACATTTGCGATATCGATTCTTTGAAATGATATTCCAAATCCTTTTCGATCATTATCAGATTTGTTTCTTCAAAGACATTGAAATTGTCTTTGCTACAAAATCTTTTTGGGCTAGCTTCGTCTTCTTCTTCTTCTTTAGTAGAGGGGGTTCTTCTTCAACTGTCCATGTTATTGGCAATAAGCCGACTAATATCAAAGAGGGTGGTGAAATTGTGAAAGAGAAAAACTGAGATCTATTCTCCGTAAATCTTTCTTTTATTTGTTAATTGTGAAAGTATTAATCAACCCGCCCACTTACTAACAATAGTATCTTTTGACTACTATTGAGTCTTATGTTTGTTTGAAAGTACATATTAATCAAATCGCCCCCTGCACTTACTAAGTAAGGTTGTAAGATAGGAATTTGTTGATGGAGCTGAGAGCCACCCCAGTTATGGGTCCAGTGGTGTTCTCACTCCGTATAACCTCTAGAAAGGGAGCCAGGTATACCACACTGTCAACCTTCCTCCAGACCTACAGGGGGGAGAGAGTTCATTAGAGACGTCTGGAGAGTGTCAAAACTTAGAAGGGGTCAGGTCTGGGTTCTGAGACAGTCAGAAGTAGTCAGTTTTATACGGTGAATGCTTGATGGAGACAAATTACTGATATATAATAGACCTGTTAATAAGGGGATGTTTCAGCTTGACCGGGAAAAAATGTGTAACAAGAGTTTTCCAACGCCATTGTACTCAGAATGGACCCCTCTAACGATCCCAACCAATGCTCAAATTGAGCAGAGGGTGCTAAGGCCTCATTTCCGGGTGGGCGCGGTACCTGTGTTTTCAAGCCTGAGGCCAAAACCATAGGTACCCTTAAAATAGGAGTAGAGATAAAATCGAGGGCACTAAAGTGATCAGCGTCCTCGCATTAGTGGGGGTAGGTGCCGGAATTAAGTCTCTATCTCATCAGGTTAATTATATAATTGGATAATTAGGTTTGCGCATAACCGTTTTTTGGCTATATGGCTATAGCCACTTTGGAAAGGAGAAGAGACTTTTCATTGGTGCCATTTTGTAGGCAAAGCGAAGTTACGGGGGGTCGACGTCGGACTTTTAAACTCTATCTTCAACCGTTTAGCCGTTATTTGGCTTTTAAGATGCTCCAAATTAGCAAAATACGGTAAAAAGCCCGATTTTGAACACCGTTCAAGCCAAATAACGGCTAAACGGTTGAAGATAGAGCTTAAAAGTCCGACGTCGACCCCCCATAACTTCGCTTTGCCTACAAAATGGCACCAATGAAACGTCTCTAAACCATTCCAAAGTGGCTATAGCCATATAGCCAAAAAACGGTTATGCGCAAACCTAATTATCCAATTATATAATTAACCTGATGAGATAGAGACTTAATTCCGGCACCTACCCCCACTAATGCGAGGACGCTGATCACTTTAGTGCCCTCGATTTTATCTCTACTCCTATTTTAAGGGTACCTATGGTTTTGGCCTCGGGCTGAAAACACAGGTACCGCACCCACCCGGAAATGAGGCCTTAGCACCCTCTGCTCAATTTGAGCATTGGTTGGGATCGTTAGAGGGGTCCATTCTGAGTACAATGGCGTTGGAAAACTCTTGTTACACATTTTTTCCCGGTTTGGGCAAAAATTGTCGTTAAATCCCCTTATTATGTGGGAAATATGTCGAACTAAGAAGAAGTTTCCTAGAATTTACAAAACGTAAAACTTCTAATAAGTATAATTTTCCAGCAGGGAAATGTGGTACAGTCGGACCCCGATTTAGTGGCCCCCGATTTAGTGGCACCCCGATTTAGTGGCAGGATTTTTTTCCCCCGATATAGGAAATTAACATTATTTGAACCCGATTTAGTGGCACCCCGATTTAGTGGCAGGATGTTTTTCCCCCAAGGGTGCCACTAAATCGGGGTCCGACTGTAGTACATACACTTGAAGTTGATTATATTTTATATGTCAAATATGAGAAAGGGAGGTATAAATTAGTCTCGCCCCGAATCTTGACACTTTAATGAAGATGGTGAGAATGGTAACTGAGCTGCGGTGCAACTACCAAATCAACACACTCTCTCAACAAGCCCCCCTCTCTGTGTTGCTAAGCATCTTCCTTCTCCCTGTTACTGCATGACTGGTTCATAATGTAGGTGTTCACTGTTCAGGGAAGCCTCTCATGGTCAACAGGAGAGCCTCTAACAATGCAAGGCCCCCAAATCACCAGCCGCTCATACCAACCAACCAATGTAGACAGAATTCCAGGGGGCCTCCCAAAATGAAACGTATCTTTAATTGAAAACCTTTATCCTTTACTATTCCTAACCTTAACTTATTCCAAAAATATTCCAAAAATAGCACTTCAAAAATCCCAGATACCAATATATATATATTTGATCTTCTTGAAGTTTGTGCTCCCCAATATTATAGATTGGCTTCTAAACAATGGGGAGGTGCAACATAATATGCGCATTTTCCTCTGACATAAGCCCTATGAGAAGTTGTAGCAATGCTGTCGCCCCCGATCACTGTGTGATATGATGAGATCTAATCATGCCTACACAATGATCACTGGATTCAGGACCGGTGCTGCATATATATGCTTGATATATGCTTGATTGCCTTGCTCGACCCTGTCTCCCCGCATCCCAATCAAAACAAATGCTTTGCACTATTCACAATTTCTCTAACTCATTTATGGTTTCTTCTCTCTCGTTCTCCCGGTCCCACTCTATGATCTTTCTCTCTTTCTCTCTCCCCATTTCTCACACGTCAATATCGATTGCCTTCCCCTCATTCTCGTTCGCTTCATTTCTTTCAAATAATGAAAATTGCATTCAGCCTCTCCATGCTCTATGGAGCCTTGTAAAGGTTGCGAAAGTTCATATTTGCATACAAAAAGTGAGCTGGAATGAATTGCTTTTAAAGATTCTTTTATTGGATAGATTTAGGGAAATAATTTTATTGGATAGATTTAGGGAAAGGATGGAATTTGATGTTTCCTGTCGAGCAAACAGTTAACGAACACTATTAGCACTCGATAAACTTAACACAAGTAGTTTCAGATATGGTGTAGAGAGGAGTTGTTACAATCTTAGACAACAGTGTTATTATCGTGGGCGCTAAACTAGACTTTAACTCTTTGTATGGAGCTCACACCGTTATTTTATTTATAAGCAAGCACGCTCTGTGAGGGTTCGGTATAGATCAACTTACTTTGGGCGTGTGCGAGTTGTTCCTTTAAATCGTGGAAGCTCCTCAACAGTGTGTTTTGGCACTCCTCCTAAATAGGGGAGAGATATTAGTAGATAATTAGTGTTGTAACTACTGTATATTAGTGAGAGAGAGAGAGGTCATATCAGTTGAGAGTGGTAATTGTAGATACTGATGAGATATATTAGTGTTAGCCAAGAATTAACGTTCGTGTTTTCAAATAGTTCATAGTGTTTTTGCGTCACAACGTCATGATTTAGTTAGTGGGAAAGGTCTATTAGATTGAGCGTTTACTACGATATTTAGTATTTTGACAACTTGATCATAGCGTGATTGGCCCTATAGTTGTCATCCCTAAATCACTAAGTCAAGTAAGTAAGGTAAACTAGGTCAGTTAGCATAAAATATCAGGCGCTGTGGTAAGATCGTTTCTGTAACGAGGCAAGAATTATAGCATAGTCCGGATTTATTTGTGTGCTTAGTCTCTCTGGCTATAAGACGACTTGATAGTATTGTGAGGTGGCAATGAGGGGTTATATTGTGACATGATAAGTGGCATGATCACCCAGCTGTGTTGCAGTACCCTAATGTTACTCAGCGGCCATCTGTGTGTACAGTTACCCAGCTCCTCCTCTTGATACCGAGTTACTACCTACTATTGTATCATCATAACGTGATGATAATGATCTGAAGATCTGTCAATAATAATTGTCCATAATTTAAAGATATGTCAGGCAATCAAGATATATCAGTTATCACGTTGTAATGGACTGACAACTTTTTGTTGTACTTGTGAAAGTGTCTCTAATCTCAGTACGATTAATCGTCACGTCAGATCTAGAAACTAACTCTATTCTCAGTACGATTAATCTTCACGCCAGATCTAGAAACTGCAAGCTGATTGCATCTTCATGTGAACTACAGGGGAGTTTCTAGCAATACAATTCTAGCATCGATACAATCCAATCTTTAAATCCAATCTTTGATATGATTGTAGTAGTTTTACACCACCGTGGGCCATGGCAAATGTAACACTTCTAATGGCCGTATTATTATCTTCGGACTGTCGGACTGTGTGGTTTATAATCGCTGCTTATCGTACGAGATCACTAATATAATAACCTTGGTAGTCCCTCGCTATGTTTTACCACAGTGTTTTACAGCACTATATATTTCTAATTTCGCTAATTTTGTTTGCTATATTTTCACTTTTTAAGGCTACTAAAGTTACTGTAGAGGGTGCCAAAACCCGATAGTGGTCGATCAATGAGTGAGAGCTGGTTCAAACAAAGGGAAACAAGAAATTTTTTGTTTCCCTTTGTTTGGCTACTAAAGTTACTCAGTTTTTGTAGCTACTACTTCAGTAGTTTAAACTGAAGTCTTCAACTCACGTGTGTTTCAGTTTTTAAGTGTACTATTACTTAGAGTTACAGGTTACAGTTGAACTCACGTGGTATGTGTGGGCAGACCAGCGGCTAGCAGCCCGAATTGCAGCCACCACTAGGGTCATCTCCCCCTTCACTATGGACAACCCTCCTGAGGCAGCCATGGCTAGAAGAAGAGAGCTCGGGTTAGTTTAGTGTTGGGACAAAAGGAGGAGAGGAACTGGGGTTAATTGGGAATTAAATCCGCTGAAAAGAGAAGTGTTATTTGGGAGACTGGAATGGGAATTGTGGGGTGGGGGAAATAAACCAGAAGAGTATTGGACACGTTGTAGAGGTGAAATAATATATATAATAGGACAAGTTTTAGAATCTTTCAGTACAGCACTTAATAGGAAAACTCTATAAGCAGTAAGCACCACTTCTGCCAGAAGTCTTCTGTTTAGAGCGGGCTATGTAGTTTTCCGGGCACCCGTGAAATTTAACGCGAATTAATGAGGGAGATAGAGAAAGAACCAGAGAAAAGAGAGGGCTGCAGGGAGAGATGGTCATAGAGAAACACTTAGAAGTATGAGCTGGACCACACACGAGCAACTACTTTTCCACATGTCAAACCAGGGAGAATAATCAAAGTAGTACGGCTAAGTAACTACCTGTAAGGCTAAATATTTTTAGAGAGGTCATGTAATGAATGAAATGTCATGTGATGAATGAAACGTGTGAGGAGGAGCGTTATGGAGGGCCGGGGTAAATATATAATATTGAAAGGGGCTTATGGTGAATGGTTATAACAGTAACTTTTACAAATAGTAAACATATATTCCTCACATATTCTGTACCACCATGAGTGTAACATAGGAATATCCTTCCTTTAGTTGTTCATTTGAATTGGTTATACTGATACTACGTGGGGTTGCTTCTTGTTCTACCTCGGCATTCTGTCTTGTACCTGGTAAACTTGTTATGTTCTAACCCTCCTTTACAACATGTGTCGTCATCTAGGGTTCGGCTGGTTAAGATTATCAAAGTAGTAACATAGAGATGAGATAGAGCGATTAGACAATAGATGAGATTGCGAGAGGATTGTTTAGGAGAGTCCTGTAATGTAATGTAAAACAAGGTGGAATTGCACGTTTACTACCTTGTGATTGTAAACCTGAGATTAAAACCCGAAATGAGATTGCATTTCTCCTCCTCCCTCCACCATGCATATAACTAGCTCGCACTATTGTGACCTACCGTTTTTACAAACAATTCCACCTCCACTCTACTTTTTCCCTCATGGCACCTATAGGGTACCTAATAACTATACCACGTGTTTTCTCCCGTTGTGTTTGTGATCTGTCTCTGTCTCTATAGCAACATGCAACATCATCACGTGGAAACGACACAATTTGTCACACAGTGTCCAGTGATGATCTATAACATCTTAAAAAGATGGCATCTTATCTTATGTTCTAACACTCCATTATCTTTATACAATTACTTATAAGTAAGATGCGGTACTAAAGTCTTATCTTCACATCTCTTAGCTTTTCTAGCTCTCTATTTGACTCCTTGACATTACTACAGCTCGCCTGAAAACAGGTTAAAATAGGGGATAGAGAGAAAAATAGAAGGAAATGGAGATAGGTAAAGAGAGCCGAGTGCAAGTGGTAGAGAGAGAGAGAGAGAGAGAGAGAGAGAGAGAGAGAGAGAGAGAGAGAGAGAGAGAGAGAGAGAGAGAGAGAGAGAGAGAGAGAAAGAGAGCTAGCTCTTGGACTATGTGATAAACGGCCACTCTATTTCAGTCTCTTGAATTGACCTCTCTCTTAAACGCTTGATCTCCTCTATAGAGTATTCTAGAAGAACTTCTAAAGCTATGATAGAGGGAGTGTGTGTACCTCCGTGATAGAGGGAGTGACCATCCATGGCCCATGCACAATCGGTAAATCGGGGTCTGACTGTAATACCTCCCTGAATTGTTATCTACAGTCTTTAGTCTTCACAATGGATCAAATCTTCCCTCCGAACGTTGTTTAAATTCGTGTGCTCTAAAATTTGACATCAGTTAGCCCATTGAAGTATTATGCAACAATAACATGAGATCACAGGAACCGGGTCAATTACTGTCAAGACAGTGTCTGACATCACAAGAGTTGAGACTTGGGATGGGAGTGAGAGAGAGAGAGAGAGAGAGATCAGAGGAAGAATAAAAGAGCGAGAGGGAATTAAAAAATTGACAAGCTTCATTATCTAATCTAAGACCTCCCACCTTGTTGCGTGCCCCCACTGAGATTGGCCAGAATGCCTTTAACTAAGAGTAAACACACACACACACGCATTGAGCAAGCTCAATGTTTAGCTATTCTCCGGCTGGGTATAGGGCTGAGGTACTGGCAAGATATAGTAGGATCGCTACTGCCCACATGTCAAGTCTATTCGGATATACAAGTTTAAAAGGTTGGTAGTAGAGTCGATAACTACATCGACCTCTCCCAATTGTTCCAGTTTTTGTCACATCAGTTTGGAGCCTCGACACGACCTCTAAACAGGTGTTACTTTTTCACAAACTGTTTTCATCTTGGTGTAATCAGCAGTTGAAATGTTGTTGATCATAACAAAAACCTGACTAAATTTTTTCAACTTGGGGTAAAACCATGGGTGTCAAAAGTTAGCTCTAGGTCCCCTGAGTAACCATCCGGAGACTCCAAGAGATATTTCAAGCCGTTCTCCTGTAATCATTTATCCCGGTAGAGCACATATTTGAGTATGGACGTACGTGCAATTGCCTACAACCTCAACTTTAATGTATAACGTTAATGTGCGTCTCTCTCTTTTCTCCCCCTTGAGAAAGAGTTATCTCGCGCGGCGCAACCGCACGTGCGGTTTTTCCAGAGAGAGTGAGAGACATACAATAACATGTAAACAGCCTGCCAGCGCTCACGTACGTCCGCATTGTATTTTTTTCTCCACCGGGATTAATGATTACGGGAGAACGGCTTGAAATATCTCTTAGAGTCTCCGGATGGTTACTCAGGGGACCTAGAGCTAACTTTTGACACCCATGGTTTTACCCCAAGTTGAAAAAATTTAGTCAGGTTTTTGTTATGATCAGCAACATTTCAACTGCTGATTACACCAAGATGAAAACAGTTTGTGAAAAAGTAACACCTGTTTAGACGTCGTGTCGAGGCTCCAAACTGATGTGACAAAAACTGGAACAATTGGGAGAGGTCGATGTAGTTATCGACTCTACTATGGGGGTCACAGGGACCGTCTTAGCTTCGCTCCCCGTTAACATTGCCTGTAACCGGGGGTCCACTAAGCTCTCATATATACTCGGCCATTACTCCCAACCACTAGTAGTGGTTTTCAGTACCTCTTATACTGGTAAATCCGTATAGAAACAATCCTTGTGTTTTAGTAGCGATCACTCCGTATATCTTGCACTGACCCAGTATTACCACACATTAATTGTGCAATTGGCACTATGGGATTTCTCCACTGCGGCCGGCACTGTGAGTAATCAGCCACTATATAAGCTACATCTTGGTTGCTAACCAGTCAATACATTAGTAGAGGGGTTGTAGCACCGGGAGGTAATGAGTAAACACACACACACACGCATTGAGCAAGCTCAATGTTTAGCTATTCTCCGGCTGGGTATAGGGCTGAGGTACTGGCAAGATATAGTAGGATCGCTACTGCCCACATGTCAAGTTTATTCGGATATACAAGTTTAAAAGGTTGGGGGGTCACAGGGACCGTCTTAGCTTCGCTCCCCGTTAACATTGCCTGTAACCGGGGGTCCACTAAGCTCTCATATATACTCGGCCATTACTCCCAACCACTAGTAGTGGTTTTCAGTACCTCTTATACTGGTAAATCCGTATAGAAACAATCCTTGTGTTTTAATAGCGATCACTCCGTATATCTTGCACTGACCCAGTATTACCACACATTAATTGTGCAATTGGCACTATGGGATTTCTCCACTGCGGCCGGCACTGTGAGTAATCAGCCACTATATAAGCTACATCTTGGTTGCTAACCAGTCAATACATTAGTAGAGGGGTTGTAGCACCGGGAGGTAATGAGTAAACACACACACACGCATTGAGCAAGCTCAATGTTTAGCTATTCTCCGGCTGGGTATAGGGCTGAGGTACTGGCAAGATATAGTAGGATCGCTACTGCCCACATGTCAAGTCTATTCGGATATACAAGTTTAAAAGGTTGGGGGGTCACAGGGACCGTCTTAGCTTCGCTCCCCGTTAACATTGCCTGTAACCGGGGGTCCACTAAGCTCTCATATATACTCGGCCATTACTCCCAACCACTAGTAGTGGTTTTCAGTACCTCTTATACTGGTAAATCCGTATAGAAACAATCCTTGTGTTTTAATAGCGATCACTCCGTATATCTTGCACTGACCCAGTATTACCACACATTAATTGTGCAATTGGCACTATGGGATTTCTCCACTGCGGCCGGCACTGTGAGTAATCAGCCACTATATAAGCTACATCTTGGTTGCTAACCAGTCAATACATTAGTAGAGGGGTTGTAGCACCGGGAGGTAATGAGTAAACACACACACACACGCATTGAGCAAGCTCAATGTTTAGCTATTCTCCGGCTGGGTATAGGGCTGAGGTACTGGCAAGATATAGTAGGATCGCTACTGCCCACATGTCAAGTTTATTCGGATATACAAGTTTAAAAGGTTGGGGGGTCACAGGGACCGTCTTAGCTTCGCTCCCCGTTAACATTGCCTGTAACCGGGGGTCCACTAAGCTCTCATATATACTCGGCCATTACTCCCAACCACTAGTAGTGGTTTTCAGTACCTCTTATACTGGTAAATCCGTATAGAAACAATCCTTGTGTTTTAATAGCGATCACTCCGTATATCTTGCACTGACCCAGTATTACCACACATTAATTGTGCAATTGGCACTATGGGATTTCTCCACTGCGGCCGGCACTGTGAGTAATCAGCCACTATATAAGCTACATCTTGGTTGCTAACCAGTCAATACATTAGTAGAGGGGTTGTAGCACCGGGAGGTAATGAGTAAACACACACACACGCATTGAGCAAGCTCAATGTTTAGCTATTCTCCGGCTGGGTATAGGGCTGAGGTACTGGCAAGATATAGTAGGATCGCTACTGCCCACATGTCAAGTCTATTCGGATATACAAGTTTAAAAGGTTGGGGGGTCACAGGGACCGTCTTAGCTTCGCTCCCCGTTAACATTGCCTGTAACCGGGGGTCCACTAAGCTCTCATATATACTCGGCCATTACTCCCAACCACTAGTAGTGGTTTTCAGTACCTCTTATACTGGTAAATCCGTATAGAAACAATCCTTGTGTTTTAGTAGCGATCACTCCGTATATCTTGCACTGACCCAGTATTACCACACATTACTCCCAACCACTAGTAGTGGTTTTCAGTACCTCTTATACTGGTAAATCCGTATAGTATAAGAGGTACTGAAAACCACTACTAGTGGTTGGGAGTAATGGCCGAGTATATATGAGAGCTTAGTGGACCCCCGGTTACAGGCAATGTTAACGGGGAGCGAAGCTAAGACGGTCCCTGTGACCCCCCAACCTTTTAAACTTGTATATCCGAATAGACTTGACATGTGGGCAGTAGCGATCCTACTATATCTTGCCAGTACCTCAGCCCTATACCCAGCCGGAGAATAGCTAAACATTGAGCTTGCTCAATGCGTGTGTGTGTGTGTTTACTCATTACCTCCCGGTGCTACAACCCCTCTACTAATGTATTGACTGGTTAGCAACCAAGATGTAGCTTATATAGTGGCTGATTACTCACAGTGCCGGCCGCAGTGGAGAAATCCCATAGTGCCAATTGCACAATTAATGTGTGGTAATACTGGGTCAGTGCAAGATATACGGAGTGATCGCTACTAAAACACAAGGATTGTTTCTATACGGATTTACCAGTATAAGAGGTACTGAAAACCACTACTAGTGGTTGGGAGTAATGGCCGAGTATATATGAGAGCTTAGTGGACCCCCGGTTACAGGCAATGTTAACGGGGAGCGAAGCTAAGACGGTCCCTGTGACCCCCCAACCTTTTTTAAACTTGTATATCCGAATAGACTTGACATGTGGGCAGTAGCGATCCTACTATATCTTGCCAGTACCTCAGCCCTATACCCAGCCGGAGAATAGCTAAACATTGAGCTTGCTCAATGCGTGTGTGTGTGTGTTTACTCATTACCTCCCGGTGCTACAACCCCTCTACTAATGTATTGACTGGTTAGCAACCAAGATGTAGCTTATATAGTGGCTGATTACTCACAGTGCCCGCCGCAGTGGAGAAATCCCATAGTGCCAATTGCACAATTAATGTGTGGTAATACTGGGTCAGTGCAAGATATACGGAGTGATCGCTACTAAAACACAAGGATTGTTTCTATACGGATTTACCAGTATAAGAGGTACTGAAAACCACTACTAGTGGTTGGGAGTAATGGCCGAGTATATATGAGAGCTTAGTGGACCCCCGGTTACAGGCAATGTTAACGGGGAGCGAAGCTAAGACGGTCCCTGTGACCCCCCAACCTTTTAAACTTGTATATCCGAATAGACTTGACATGTGGGCAGTAGCGATCCTACTATATCTTGCCAGTACCTCAGCCCTATACCCAGCCGGAGAATAGCTAAACATTGAGCTTGCTCAATGCGTGTGTGTGTGTGTGTTTACTCATTACCTCCCGGTGCTACAACCCCTCTACTAATGTATTGACTGGTTAGCAACCAAGATGTAGCTTATATAGTGGCTGATTACTCACAGTGCCGGCCGCAGTGGAGAAATCCCATAGTGCCAATTGCACAATTAATGTGTGGTAATACTGGGTCAGTGCAAGATATACGGAGTGATCGCTACTAAAACACAAGGATTGTTTCTATACGGATTTACCAGTATAAGAGGTACTGAAAACCACTACTAGTGGTTGGGAGTAATGGCCGAGTATATATGAGAGCTTAGTGGACCCCCGGTTACAGGCAATGTTAACGGGGAGCGAAGCTAAGACGGTCCCTGTGACCCCCCAACCTTTTAAACTTGTATATCCGAATAGACTTGACATGTGGGCAGTAGCGATCCTACTATATCTTGCCAGTACCTCAGCCCTATACCCAGCCGGAGAATAGCTAAACATTGAGCTTGCTCAATGCGTGTGTGTGTGTGTTTACTCATTACCTCCCGGTGCTACAACCCCTCTACTAATTTAACTAAGAGGGCATTCTTTCTTATGTATGGGGGGCAATGCGTTGCATTAACACTTAATTAACGATAAAGCAGCATGATACATCATATCACTGCTGTAATTTTAGATCAAATATTATAGAATAATTATGCTTAAGCGTTGAGTTTTATTGAATTGCTCATGCTTTCTTTTTATTCTAAGATAATAGCACGGGCACAGTGTCAGGCGACTCAAGAGTTTCAATAATTTACATCTTTTAATATATGACCACAGATCATTTGTAATTTACACTGTGGTTATAATTGATGCTAAGGCTAAGGGTCTATATTTTGTAACTTGAAGAACTCCTTAAGTAACTTGGTGATGACATCCCCTTCGCCGGCTTCGTTTGCCGCGCTTCGCGCGGCCCTAGTGTAGGGGTGACCGCGTCACCAATTAAGTAACATAGTTCTATCTTTGAACCATTCCTAAATTCAATCACTTTACATTTTATATGTCGCTAAGGAGATCTCTTTACTTCATGCTACCTACCCATGAACTTAATTACCGCTTTTAATCACCTCTTACAACTACTCTCTCTTAGTTTCCCTCTCTTACTCTGTGACACTCTATCTTGTTAGTCACGCTACGGGTTGACCAAAGAGTCACTCTCTCTCTCCTGATCTCCCCGGCTCAATTTTCCTTCTTACCTCTCTCTTGCAGACCCTTGCTCCATAATTTCCAACTCGAGTTGCATTTCTGTCAACAGATAGTTTGAGAGGGACATGATCTCTTTCTTATAAAGCATAACAAATAGCATTTCCCGAGAGCTGCACGTCTCCCACCTGTTCCGTAGTTTGAGAAACGAAGAAGCTATCGAAGCATAGAGAAGTAATGTCGCGTTATTGTTACTGAGAGAGAGAGAGAGAGAGAGAGAAGGGAGTTCGCGTTACCCCCTCCCTCTACCATTCAGTATTACTATTATAATAGTTGCAGCTGCACAACTTCACGCAGTACAGTCTGTACCATTTTTAATCTTCTGTTTTCTTAATCCAATATCACTGAAACAGTTTCACTGTGAAACCATCCTCTTTCGGATGCAGTGCAAGCCCCTAGATACCTGATACTCTATATTGTAATGGCTATATCTTGTATTGCTCCATTTAGAAATTCACCCATGTTGCAATCAATGTGGGGGCGGTCTATTTATTGCAATACACATGGGGTGATGGGGGACAGCTGCCACCACCCATTGTTGTTACCATGGTAACCGAGGGGAGAACACTTAACCTGACAAACTTGACAGTGGCTGAGTAGTGAGAGGAGAGAGACTGACAGTGGCTGAATAGTGAGAGGAGAGAGAGGGACGGTACTATGGAAGGGGAGTAAGAAGTAAAATAGAGTACTATAGCGAGTGATAGAGATTAGGGGAGAAAATAGGTAGAGAGATGGGAGTAAAAGAAAGAAAGAACTAGTAAGAGAGTGAGAGCGATATTGGATCAAGAGTGAGATCGAGAGGGGCCTATTTGAAGAGATCGAGAGACCAGATGGATAGTGTAAATTGTGTATCAACAATACAACAGTATCGCTATTGACACGTCCAGATCTTGATTGTGTCACCTCTGATTACTTTGTAGCACAGCTGACTTATATCATCATATCGAGTTCTCAGTCGGTTTAATTTGTAGTGCAGCCGTAACTCACAGAAAAAGTTGATCTCTATTTTTCCTTTACTGAGGATCATATAAGGCCAGGGAGACCCTGGGCTATAACATTATATATTGTGGTTGTTATCAGCACTCAAGTTCCCGACAAGATAGAAAGCTAATTCCGGTTGCGTGGGATTCGTATTGAAAAGCACATTCAGAAATATGTTGTTCCCTATTTTGGTGTTGATGACCGTCAGACCCTACTGAGGGGTAACCCCTCAACCCCCCACCCCCACCCCTTTGAGATGCAAAATGAATTGCAACCTGTAAGCTTTCTCGGGTATTTAGCTGACTTCAAACAAAAAAGATAAAAAATATGGAACTTTCTAAGCTGCTTTTTTTCATGGACTATATTCCCTTTATAAGGCACTTCGAGTTCATCGTGCATATCAATCGCGATTTTCTTAGCTTTAATGCGTGAGGATCATATAAGATGGAAGATAAGCTAACTTCTCCAGTCAAGAATTTCTCTCCCTGAACCCTGTTTTATCTTCCCCGGATCTCTTTCCGATTTGTCCCAATTAGTCACATTGTTGGCGAATTTGTTCATCCTAAATTGCTCCCTGAAACCAGGAGGAGTCCTTCATGAACAAGTTTCTTATCTTATCTTATCTTAATGCAAGGTAGCTTGCAAACCGTTATATATTCGCGATCACATACTTATTTTTTCACTCAATTGGAAATCTAAGGCCTAAGCAATTGATCTGAGCTGTGTGTTTTAGAAGTTCCACGGGAGATCTTGTTTCACATTGGGAAATGTGCAAGAAGAGTGATCTCGATTTAACATTACCAATCCCTTCAACACTTTTAGAATAGTACATTCCTAGTACAAATACTCAGAGCTTGGTTTGCCTCCTGTTATATTGAAGTATCTATTGAAGTATTCGATTTCAACTTTGATAGATCGCTTGTCAACTTTGGTTGAAGACATTTAGCTAGCCCTTCTTGAACGGCCCTCCATATAATTAACCTGTCTCGATCAAATGTCAAGACTCAAGTGAACCAATTTAGATGGGTTCCGCAGATTTCTATTGCCCCAAAAACTCAACTACTTATATATTTTACGTGCATATTTCACAACATATAATAGTGGAGTTTTGTGTCAACACATGTGCGTCAAAATTGCTTTTCATGCAAATTGCATGGCCGGAATCTGTTTAGTAACCCTCGACTTTTTAGTGCACATATATTAACATTCGTCATTTCATTCCATTATTTTTCTTTTCCGATCTAAGTAGTTATAGCCCATATAATGTCAGGTGACGGATCGCAGCAGTTAGAGAGGTCAATCAAAGCAACGCATCCGGTCTCTCTCTCTCTCTCTCTCTCTCTCTCTCTCTCTCTCTCTCTCTCTCTCTCTCTCTCTCTCTCTCTCTCTCTCTCTCTCTCTCTCTCTCTCTCTCTCTCTCTCTCTCTCTTTCTCTCTCTATTGCCCTCACATCTGTCAACCTACACAGGAGAGAGGGGAGGGGTGTACACACTGTGCACCATCTGTCACTCGTTATATTTCAAGGCCATGTCGCTTTTCCCTCTAGTCTTCCCGTCTCTCATTATCCATCCCTTACCCTCTCTACTAATTATGCTACTTTTTGGTCTTGCAACCTCCCTGCTTCAATATTTTAGCAGCCTAAGATGTGTGATATTTCTTTATATTGACCGAGAAATGCGTTTATATTTTCTATGGAAATGCATACCACACATAGTTACTAGCTAGGTGTGTTGTTCAGATGTTGTTTCCTTTTTTGGTCTTTCGTCTACACTCTACGCCCTACGACGTAGGGCCTACATGGCTATTTCACCGTGTAACATCAAGTACCATTTTCTTCATGATCTTTGACTCAAATCACCCATTCAGTTTAACTACTGATCATGGGTTTCCACCGTATTGAGAACTACTGTACAACACCAAGTTATTTCCATCCTGCAGTTTGCTGGGAGTTTGCTACAAAAAGATTAATATATAATGGTTTGCTCAGATCATTTATATGATAAGTGTGTTCTCTATCTACCTCTCTCTCTTGTCAACAGCTTTACTATCGTCACCTTCAGAGAAATCGATAGAGAGGGATAGAGGGATAAGATGTTGGGATAAAAACGAGAAAATAAATTCCAGGCTTTAGTAGGCTATGACTGGCCAACTAAGATTCAGGGTTAGATTATGGGAGAGCGAATGACGTAGAGATGACGTAAGGATCAGTACAATAACAGTACCCCCGAGAGCTTGAAGAAAATACAGAGCCTTAACCTTCTAGAGTTGGGGGAGAGAGTGGGAGGGATAGAGAGAATGAACTAGGTCAAGTGAGATAGATCTATATGGCGCAGTAGAGAGAGGGAGAGATAGGGAGAGAGAGATATATATAGCAAGAGAGAGAGAGAGAGAAGATTTCTTGGCAGGAGGAGATGAGTTACTGAGAGTCTGTACACAACTCATTTTTCCATCGTTTCCTTCGCGTCTGATCCTCATTAGTCCTCGCCTCATACGATATGTGTGGTTCAGTCAAACCCATCATACTATCCGTCTATATATCCCTGTCGTCATAGACCCTCCCGAGTCCTGGACTGTCAAGCTTCTCTCCGTGTCTCATTTTGTTAGATTAACATTTTAGATTTTCTAATTTTTTACTTCATTGATCTTAATATTAGGCTGTCCAAGAAATAATGTCGCGGGCCGATTTCTCCAACTTAACTCAACAATTTCGGTATACAACTTTTTCTAGCGCCTAGATCTAACCTTTGTCTGTATAAAACAAGTGTCTTTTTTTTATACAATGCGTCGAGACTAAAATCGCATGGTTACTATATCTTTGGACGACGGGCTATCGATTGGCGCCATTTAGAGATGTGGAAACTCAAAGGGGTTCCTTCCAGCGACGTTTTAAAATTTGCAAAACTCCCGTTCAGCGGCACATCGACTTCCGGTGACAGATGACCCAAATATGGGCAATGAAAATATTAGTATGAAATTCTAAATGTGTTTCCCCGACTGGAAATTGTCTACTGAACAAGATAGAACTAGTTTAAAGTCGCTAACTCATGTATTTCTACAAAAAATTGTAAGACGACATTATTTCCTGGACACTCTAATATTAATAGGACATTCAGTTTTCTACCTCTGTTTCTGTATTTGATGAAAGGAAATACTACTTTCAAGCCGGTTCACCCTTTCCTCGCTCACGTGCCCTGACAGTAGTAACTACTACACGTTACCAAATGGCAGAGAATGATGTAACCACATGGTTATTGAAGTCTTAATCCCAACCATTTGGGAATTGCTTTTTGAAGATTCTGAATCTTCAAAAATAATCTTAGATTCATTATTCACCTGACCATTTAGTCACTTGCTGGACAGTTTGTTTCTCTGTTTTACAGAGGTCTTTCTTTTTAACTCCAATATATAATGCAATTGCCAGTTATATTTATAATTCAATGATTTCCAATTCCCAAATGCTAACCACACTCTCTCTTTCCCAATATAGATCACACCACATGGATTCGCTGGAAGTGGAAGCGTCTACTCCGCACCTTGACCCCGTCCCCTACTCATCCATTTCCGAGGACATCCTCGGAGTGATTTACATCATCCTAATGACAATAGGTATTCCCTCCAACATCGTATCCGTGATCTACTTCTCCCGCCAGAAAGTCCGCCCTGGGTCAACCAGAGAGTTTTTCAAGTGGATCTACACAAACATTGCCTGTACAGACCTGCTGGTGTGTGTTTTCTGCTTCCCCATGGCAACTGTCTTCCTCTCCCCGCAACGGAACTCACCCCTCTTCCTTAACGATATGTTCTGTGCGTTTTGGGCGTTTGCCTGGGAGCTCCTTCCCTACTATTCCGTGTACCTGGTCCTGGTCCTTTCCTGGTCTCGTATGGCCATCCTGATCAGACCGATGATAGTTCTGAACAAACAACTCCTCATTGTCAGCCTGGTCCTTTACAATATCCTCCTTCTCACCACCAAGGTCGCATTCTTCTACGGAGATATTACACAGATAGACTACACTAAACGAGATGCTCTCTGCATTCTCACTGCTGTTGAGGGAATGAGCAAATATTACCCAATCTACACGTTTTTCAACATCATCCTCCTGGCCATGCCCATTATACCCATCTGTATCAGCTGTGTGAGCTCTGTGGTCAAAATGTACAAGACGGACATGGCGGTTAGAATAGCACGGCGTGCATCCACCAACGGGAACAGTAAAGCAGCTGCTTCAAAGTCTTCAAAACGATCAGCGCACCGCCACAAGCACGCCACTACGACAGTGATCATCATGACGGTGACCTACATTCTCTGCAATCTTCCAGTATTTGTCAACTACGTGGCGTATGGGTATTGGAGCGTGATGTCCGCTATAAAGTCTGTTGACTATCGTTCAATATACGGGACTCATTTTCTTTACTACTACAGCTGGAGCAGCTGTCTAGTGCTGGCCGTTCTACTCAACTCCACAATTAATCCCATTGTCTATGCCACCAGAATGAGGGAGTTCAGGAACTCTATTATCTACAAGTGTGAGGCCCTGGTGAGAGACAGTTCTGCTGCTGCCACACCTCCTGGTGGTGATCATGATAACCCTTCAAGTGTGTCCGTGTCCTAGTGTTTAGACTGTTTAGATAATAGATAGTATTTGTTGGTGCTGTATTTGTTTATTTTTTTGTCAAATAATCCAATATTCGAGTTTAAAATTTGTCTACATGTACAGAACAAAACATACAAAAAACCGAATGTAAAAAGATAAAAACACGTGCATCATGTCCTACTCTGAAGCAGGAACCGACCGAAACAAGTAAACAACCAATGAGAACTCGTTATTTAGGTCACGTGACTGGTTATCAGCCAATCAAGGACCAGTATTTCCTGGTTCGGTCGGTTCCTGCTCTGAAGTATCCAACTCAACGTGAGGGGTACCCATAAACTTGGTGTGTTGTCCCTTCAGTAGAAGGTCACCCTTCTCATTGTATATGAAACACGAACTAAACGCCAGGGTCTTACCGGCCCTGTCACACTTCGCCACTATATCTATCTCTTGGCCCACGGGTGCTCCTTTGAGGTATGATATCTGCATGTCTGTTGAAACTCCCCACCGCTCACACCTGGTAGGTTGATAGTTGTGGATATTTTATGGATCATATCAGGAGAATAAGAAAATCAAGTTATAAAGTAGGTACTTGGATAGAATAGCGACGGAGGAGCAGACATCAACTAGCGAGGCGCCAAGTCCACCATGCATTGTTCCGTACACATTCCCATCATCTTTTTCAACCATCATACGGAACTTAACCTGAAACAAAGTTGGATAAAGTACTAATACTAATGTTGGGCTCAGGAATTCTTTTGTGTGTGAATTTAGGCTTTTCTCTTTCTTTCTCCCCCTCACTCAAAGGAGGAGAGAGTGATTTACGTACTGTGCCAGAAGTTGCTTCCGTTAGTTTTAGATGAGACATTGTCTTTCCCGAAAAGCCGTCAAAAATAGTTTTCTTTATTTCACGGATTAGGGCTCGAGCAAGAGACATTTCTTGAAACTTTTTTGGAAAAGCGTATATAAATTATTACACCCAGTTCATCGAATTAATAATTTATAAAAGACATTCAAATTTAAATTCTGGAAATGAGGGAGGGGAACAAGAATCACAAGAATTTTAGTGTAGATGAGATTTTCTATTTTTTAGCCAAATTAAATGTAAAGCTTAACATCCAGTACCGGGGTATCTCGTTGTTAAGGACTAGCGTTTGAAAGATCTATAGAAGTAGGACATCATTTTTTGGTGTACTAAAAAAGTTCGCCCATTAGACAAGCGCATAACTCCAAAGCCAGTAATTGTATTTGTTTACGTACTGTGCCGGGAGTTGCATCCGTCAGTTTAACGTGCGACATGGTTTTGGCCGAAAATCCACCCGTATCGCTTACGACTTTCTTTAGTTGACGGCTAAGGGCCCGAGCAAGAGACATTTCTTGAAACCTTTTTTTTGAAAAACATAACAGTTAGTACATTACCTAACCACTAACTATTATCTGATATCGAGCGAGGGATTGCAACACCAACCACCGTATTATTTTGTCACATTTATATAGAATTGTATCACATCGTTGTCAACAAATGGCGTAACAAGGGCCTGAAGGCTGCAGCACATGACAAGATGAAAATTGGACTGCACAAGGGGCGTGAAACCTGTTTCCCTACTCGTCAATATGTTATAACCCTCCTTTACAACATTTGTCACAGCCCACAGGGCCAATTGACAGAGGGTCGATCAAGGCAACCTGTGAATACGCAGTGCAATGTGAATCGGTATCGCCAGGGCAACGTTACAATCTGGGTGTTTTTTTTTTTTTTTGAGAAATTTTTGCGAAGGCCGGGGTACCGGTTCAAATAGAAAATATGTCAGTACAATATTATTTACATGAATAGATATAAAAATAAAATTTACTCTTACCGGTGTAATAAGTTAAGTATAAATAAATCAGATAATAAGGTGAAAATCGTTTGTTTTGCTACAAAAATGTGTCCATTTATTGCCCTTGTACCCCCTGATGGCGATGAGATGGCGATCTGGGTGTTTTTGGAACAGAAATTACTGCTAAAATGTCCAATAACTAATCAAAGGCCTCATTGAGCTCTTCCTGGCAGTTTATACCTTAAGAATTTAGATAGGCCGGTAAAAAACACCCAGAAAGCAACGGCGCCCAGGCAAAACTGGATCTTTTCACATAAAAAAGGGGGAAAAAAGAAAACAGAAGTCACAAGTTTTCAAAACTTTTTTCAAAATACATGCGCGTCCAATAATGCATCGTTGTTAAAGATTAATTTGGCGCGTTACATAACTTTGCTGATGCCGCCCCGCAATTTTTGCCGAAAATGATCGCCGCGCGGTCGAAGCTCAGCGAAAAGGTCGAGTCGTTGCGCTGACAAGCGCCAAAGTTTTCCTGATCTCTAAAAAGCGTCAGCCGCCAACAGCAACTAAAGTCCGTTTCAAACGACTTGACCTGAGATTCCTGGAAATTCAGGATTTCCCCTTTGTAAATACACGCGCAATGGGCCAAATTCCAAGAATTACGGGTTGAGTCGCTTGAAACGGACTTTACAACCGAAATGATACAGTCACAGCCTACAGGCGTTTGACAAGACGTTTGATCAATTTGGAATACGGAATTGCTCAAGCGCCAAGTTTAGATTTGGTCCGAGCCTTGAGGCGTCCCAAAAGTTTTGTAACGCAAAAATTCATCGGTGTTTATTCTGATTTCTAAACCTCCCCACTTCTCACATTCCCTAGCCCACTCATGAACATCCAACTGAACATCCCAGACATTTTCATTCACCTGCTGGAGGAGATCCAAGGGATGGGGTTCTCCCCCGAGTCCCCTGAGTACTGTGTCACCCTCATAGGAATGAGCAAGGTGATGGGCCGCCTTCGAAACTCTGCAGCTGGAAAGAGTGTAGCCCGGCATCAGCTACAGCAACAACGAGGCATCCCACCTCCACGTCCCCAAATCATTCAACGCACATCGAACTACACGCCACCCCAACTACTTTACACTAGACCTACCCACCCCATGATCCTTCCTCATCCTACAATTCCTGCCCCAGCCATGATCCAATCACAGCAAGTGCCACAAAGATACCCCACTACTATTGTTTCTGCTAGAAACGTTGTCAAAACTCCAACTGGATATTTTACCGGGCCCCCGGGAAACATCTTGTTTGTGCCAACTCAGCCACAGAGATGCCAAGATGTCCCCCAGCAGACAGCTCCGAGTACACTGGGAACCCAGAAACCAAGTCCAACAACGAAGGGAATAAAACGGCCTCAGACGGCCAAGAAATCAACGCCAAAGAAACGCAAAGTTTTGACAGAATCAATGATAGATGCACAGAATGCAGAGATGATTAAAAGGAAACTTCTCCGCCTCAAGGCCCTCAAGTCGAGACCTGTTCCTGAACTGGTCCGAACTGAGCCGGAAGTATTAGTTAAATTACCCAGTCCACCACCCATCACCAACTCCAACTCCCGCTATCCCAGCCGATCTGGTAGAAAGCGTGTGTCATATGTGGAGGGATGCGACTGGAACGAAGAGGATTGTGGTGAGGAACAACAACCCTCCACCCAAGAGAGCACAACTTCTGAAGTCTTATCGAGTAGCAGCCAAGAACTCACTTCCTCCTCCTCATCCTCCCAAACCTCTCATGGAGATGCCCCGGATACTGATGGCCGACATTCTCCCTATCACCTGTACAAAATGTGACAGGACCTTCACTTCAAGACGAGGATTGAAGCAGCACTTTCAACTCACCACGCCACAAGATGAAACATAATGAGTACAAGTGTGATCCGTGTGGGGTGGCCTTTCTATCCAAGAGATGGGCACTGAGACATAATGAAACGGTGCACGGTGGAGATGAAATGATTGATGTAAAGCCAACCGTGTGAACTCTTCTTCTTCTTCTTGGAGGCCGTCTCCATTGGTTGAGATTAAGGATTAACCGTGTGAACTCACTACTTACTGACCAATGAACATGCATTAACTCTCCCAATAGTTATCAAATCATTCAATTTATAAATTCTTTATCATCTCAAATTTCACAACTCATGCCTCATAATGAATCTCTCTCGCCGTATAATTCACTGCATTGCTGTAAATAATAATTCTTATCTTTCTCTGTTGATAGACTATGGCAACGTTTGATACTATAAAGCCTGAGCTAAAGGCATACCTGCTAAAACACCGTCTCCCAGACATATTCGAGGTAGGTCCACAGGTCCACTGTAAGATTCAACAATCAACATGGGGTTTGTTAAGTTCTAACCCACCTTCACATTTGTCGAGCAAGGCAACATGGGGATGTGTCTATGAAATTACTAATGTACGATTTCAATAACACTAATTTACAAATTAAAACAAGTCGGTTTTTATATTGCAGTGTATTTTCACGGGTCTGGCAGCCAGTAGGCCTGAAGACCCAAACCAGTTTATCCTGTCAAGATTGAGGGAATATCAGGCAGGCAAACATTTTGATCTGGAATGGGATTCCTTTGTTAACAAACAGAATCTACCCACTGAAAGGGTCTTCAAGAAATCTTTCATCGAGAACTTCTTTACTTTGGAGGATCTTGCAAAGATGGTAATTAGCATATTAATTAATTAACTAATTAGCTCATTTATCAAATAATTTCATAACTGGTATAAATTCCGAATTTGATAAACTCCCGTAGGAGTGAATAGTAAACATTAATTGAGTGTAGCACTGTAATTATGTGTTGCATCTAATTATTGTGTGTCTTTGTGGCAGTGATTGGACTCATTAAAACCCCCTCGTTAGGAACCCTATCTAGACACTGAGGACTTCATTAACCTGGTAAGTCGGCTGTATCAAGTGCATCTCGGTATAGATTCTATCAGTACCACATTGCACCATATATGCAGTTTGGGAGAGGGTGATGCTGAAAGGAAGTGTTATTTTTGTTAAATAACCTTGAGGCTTGGCCATCAGCCATTCATAAATACGATAAATGAAGTAGGATCCCAGGAGTAATAGAGACATTTTGAGTAGAGACCATTGCATGCAAATCTTTTTTACGTGCATGAATTTTCTGTAAAACAAATTACTCCCCCAACACATTTATCCATCACTCTTTTTGCTGTACCCCCTCAAATACCCCCATTTGTTGAAAACAAGAAGCCCTCCTCTTGCTGGAACCACTTTCAAAATTCCCTCTTGATGACTTTTAATTATCTTCTAACCTTGCTAGAAATACTACTTCTACTTTCAACCGTCTGTGGAACAAAAAAGGAAAGCAGCACAAGCGTACAATGATAACATGATCAAAAAACATTTCCAGTAAGCTTGGGTGGTATTTTAGCAATTTATTAGTTTTTGTTGCAAGAGGTTGTTATAACTCAACTCTCCCCTCTTTTACATACATTTGAGGGAGGGTCGAACAAGGCGGATAAGAGGATGTGACATGTGTGACGTGTGTGGTTACTGATTCCTTTCACTCCCCTCTCAGAGCGTGGCTGGGCTACTACAATAAGAAGTTAGAGAAACGAAGAAAGGAACGGGCTCAGTGGGAACTGGCTGTACAGTTTTATGATATAAAACTCATCAAGAGATGCTTTGTAACCTGGGACAGATGGAAATGCGAGAGGTTCGCCTCTCAAATGAGTAAGTGTGGCAGTCATTCTTATTATTATCTATCGCTCCAACGTTCTATACTTCGATGAAGTAATTTTTCTCTAATAAATCCACCTCGCTCCTCCACTCTGGTTCCCCCGTTCCCTAACTTGTTATGTTCTAACCCTCCTTTACGGGGCACGCGAAACACAGTCTAGCTAGGCAATCCCTAACCCCATATTTCCCTGGACCCCGTATTTCCCTAACCCCGTATTTCCCAGAGGCCGCTCCTAGTAAGTTATATCACCGGTGAGCTCTATGTTGTGTCAGCTGCGTGTATTCTCTGCTGTGTATGTAATTCAGTGTTTCTCCAAATCTCTTCAAAATAAAAAAGGACCAAACTTCAGTGGCTCGCTATAAAGTTCGAATTTACGTGTAACACGGGGTTTATTTTCCTTTCTAATTTAATTAATCACTATTGTTTTACAGTTTTGGCAGAGAAGATGAAGAGGATAGCGTTGCAGAACGCCATTCACACCTCATTCCGGGCTTGGCAACAGGTCACAAAACATGCATCGGACACAAACAAGTGGTTCAAAAAGGTAACTAACTCCTTGATCACTATAATTGGCCACCACTTTTGTTACATGTGCTATGTTTCTCGAACAACCTGCATTGTCACTCTTCAGTCTTCATCCGTAGTACCCCCTAACATTAGTACCATTGCCACCTGTTCACTTCGATCTCGCACAGATGTCAGTGTCACCAACCCCCACCCTCACCCCTTAGTATGAGTAACTCCCTAACCATCCCCTCCACATTTAACATTACCACCTGTTTATCACCAACCCCTAACTCTACACCCCCCCCCCCTCAGTATGAGGTGCTGAATAGTGATGATGAAGACCAAGAGAAGGTGGACGCCTCAGCGGGCCAGGATTTCATCTCCAAACTACCCCACCGAGCTAGCTACACGGTACGTACCGTCCAAATCAATTAGTGTTTCCCTCCATCAATTAGTGTTTCCCTCCATCAATTAGTGTTTCCCTCCATCAATTAGTGTTTCCCTCCATCAATTAGTGTTTCCCTCCATCAATTAGTGTTTCCCTCCATCAATTAGTGTTTCCCTCCATCAATTAGTGTTTCCCTCTATCAATTAGTGTTTCCCTCTATCAATTAGTGTTTCCCTCCATCAATTAGTGTTTCCCTCCATCAATTAGTGTTTCCCTCCATCAATTAGTGTTTCCCTCTATCAATTAGTGTTTCCCTCTATCAATTAGTGTTTCCCTCCATCAATTCGTGTTTCCCTCCATCAATTCGTGTTTCCCTCCATCAATTAGTGTTTCCCTCCATCAATTAGTGTTTCCCTCCATCAATTAGTGTTTCCCTCCATCAATTAGTGTTTCCCTCCATCAATTAGTGTTTCCCTCCATCAATTAGTGTTTCCCTCCATCAATTCGTGTTTTCCTCCATCAATTCGCGTTTTCCTCCATGTCTATTCGAGTTCACCGGTACATCACCATGATTATCCTAATCATGCACATTATAAACTGGGGGGGGGGTCCAGCCCTAAAAAAAGCTAAAGGTACCCTGATTTTGGTCGATTGCTTTTTTTATGTTGGCTTTTTTTAGCTTTTTTTTAGCTTTTTTTAGCCCTACTTTTTATGTTTTTTCAGCATTCATCTTGACACTTTTCCATTAAATTTTCATCCTTCCGGACGTCTATTGACTGCATTTATTCATTTCCTGCACATTTTTTTACCATAATCTACCGTTTATGTCCATACATAGCAATTTCTGTATCCACCCCTACTGCCATTTTCTGGAGACATTTTTTCGATAAAAATATTATTCAAATTTGATAAAAATAGTTTTAAAAAAGTTCAAAAAACGTTATAAAACGTTATAATAAAAGTTTAAAAAATTTGGCGTCAGCGGGATTCGAACCTATATGAATCCACTTAAAACTCAATTTTAGCTTTTTTTAGCTTTTTTTTAGCCTAAAAAAAGATAAAAAAAGCTAAAAAAAGCTAAAGGTACCCTGATTTTGGTCGATGGCTTTTTTATGTTGGCTTTTTTTAGCTTTTTTAGCTTTTTTTAGCCCTACTTTTTACGTTTTTTCAGCATTTATCTAAAAAAGGCTAAAAAAAGCTAAAAAAAGCTAAAAAAAAGCAAATGGTACCCTGATTTTGGCCGATGGCTTAGCTTTTTTTAGGGCTGGACCCCCCCCTCCCAAGCCTGTAATATGTATATTAGAAAGGGCAGATGAGTGGTTATGAGGATAGCGTGCAACTTGGGGGATGTTGCTTTATGAAAAGAGCTCGAATTCCTGAGCTCCAGATTTACAATTTAACTTGTTTCGGGACAGAGCAAGAATCAACCTTATCAACAGCTGGCCTAGGTGACTTATAAGGAGGCAGTTCGGTGTTTTCGAAGGGGGAAATGTCACAAGTCATCACTATGTGGTTCACCAAACTCCCTCTGATAATTTGAACAAAGTTAAACTCGATGTACCGCGTGGCCCAAATTAAAGGGAGGGTACGTTGGCCTACTTTTCACCCAGAAGTTTAATTTCAATCACTCTGATATTTTGACACAATGTCTGCATGATTACTCATTCGAGGAATCCGAAGTTTCAGCCCTCTGGATGAAAGTTCATTTTTTTTCAACCGAATGAACATTGAATGAACACCAATATGGGACCATATTTCGGTACCAAAGTTTCACAAATTTGTTTGGCTATCGATTTCCTTTCGAATGGGACCAGTTTGAGCTTAATTGGATCACCACAAGAATCACAGTGATCCGTTTTCTAAGCCTAGGGTAAGTCATGTGATCCCCATCAAATTATGACGTGTTAGCAAGAGAGCTTACATTTTAACGGATGCTGTATCGGTACACCATCCTCATTAGCAGACGTGATACGTGATACTCGACCGTTACACCTGCTTATTGGCACTTAGTAATGACGCTATCGTCTCATTAGGTGTCAGATGACCAAACCTAGGGTTAGATAACTAAAAACTGTGTCTCTTGTGGTGGTCCAATTGAGCTCAAATTAGTCGCGTTTGAAAGGAAATCGATACCCGAAGGCGACTGTGAAATTCCGGTTCCAAAAAGCATTCCTGTTTTCAAGTTCATTCAGGATTCATTCCAGTCGGAAAAATGAATTTTAAGATAGAGAGCTTAAATTCCGGCTAACATCAAAATTGATCAAGTGCAGTGGCCGTACAGATTTTTAGCGCCTGAATTTACCGATTTCTGGTCAAAACAGGTCAAAATCGATGTTTGGTAAAAAATATCATCTTTAAATAACTTATTTCACCCACTAAACTTGATTCAATTTTAATAAAAATGCAGATTGCCATTTGTTGATACTTGCTCTATTGTATGGCGGTTTTTAAAATAATGAAATCGAATTTAATCAAGAGAAAACCTCAAAAAACCCGAAAAACGAAAAATTGAGTTCATTAATGAACTTTCAACTTTTATGATTTGAAACTTCGGATTCCTCGAATGAGTACCCATGCAGACATTGTGTTAAAATATTAGAGTGATTGAAATTAAACTTCTGGGTGAAAAGACGGCCAACGTACCCTCCCTTTAATTTGGGCCACGCGGTATTTCAATGCAGTTAATAGTTGGTGAGAAAGAACTCAGAAAATCTCAAAAATTAGACCGACCCTCACTCTGTATAGTAGAAAAGGATGAGAGAGGGGGTGACCGGTGATCCCCACTTCTTTTTCTGCTATACAAATAAAAGTGGCAAATAAGCTCTCTCTCACCAATATCACAGCCGGCATGATTTCTCGTCAGGGCCCTGACGCAATATCATTTCGGCATGTATGAAAATCCAATCTCGTCGACCAACATCCTTTAAAAACAGATCGGATAAGACCAGCTCACGCAAAGTCCATAAATCAATTCCTCGAAAAAAGATCCGTCCTAAGTACATAATACTAGAAGAAAAAGAACCTTCATTGCCTAAAAATCTAACTCTAGATCTCAATTTTGTCCCGGAGACTCAGATATAGCCTCTCCAAGTTGTTCATCTGTTCCACCACTAGGAGATACATTTGGTCGTTATCGTCTATGTTGGGGATAGCCCGGCAGGCGTGGGAAGGGTAGTCCTCCATACCCAGGCAGACCTCGGGACTGATTACTATCTCATCAACCTAAATTAGGGGGTAGTGTTAGTCTCATTCGGTCAAACGTCAGTCGTATTGGGGGAAGAGAGAAGCTGAATATGGGGACTGGCGGCTGGACCAGAATGAGTTTTGAGGCACTCAGAAAAGATCAATTCCCTAATTTCAGGGTGGGTTAACTAACCTGTATACTCATACTATTGAAGGCACGTCTCTCCTCGTCCCCGAATATCTTCTTGGCCAGTCTGTGCTCAATGTAACATCGGAGGGACAGATAACTCTCAATAAGCTTCACACCAGATAGCTTGTAGTTGTCGATAGCATCAACCTTGACACACACCTAGAAATGGAAAAGGTGTCAGAGCGCTCTAGGGAAGAAAAGGAATGGTTTATTAAAGCAAGGATCTGGAGGGGTAGTTTAGGGTGCTAGATTGTCTAGGTTGATATGGGAATTACCTCTTTCTTCACGGATAGCTTGTTAAGAATGGTCTCCTGAATCTGGTGGGTGGAAGTCCAACAGTCCGCCACTGACTCATTGAGGGGTTTAGGGCGAGTGAAACACTTCTTACGATCCAAACTAAACCTTCCTGGCCCGGGTGCTGCTGCTGCTGCATTGGACACACCAACCAGAGAGTGGCTGACGAGGAAGATAAAGGAGAGGATGGTAAGAGATATCATCTTGATCCCATCGCAACTAAATCCCCCTTTCATACCCCATCACTGAGGTGTGGGGTGCAAGCTGTGCGAGGTGCGTCAATCGTCATGTGATGCATCCGGCTTACAAGATATAACGTTTAGGCGTATCTAAACGCATATCTTGAGAGGGGTAGTGGGTGAAAAATAGAGAGATAGAAAGTCGAGAGAGAAAGACAGATACAGAGAGGGACAGAGAAAATTTGCTTTAAAAACTTTCGCACACCTTGGGGTTAAGACTAAAAGATAAAGATGGGGGGGGGGGGGTCCAGCCCTAAAAAAAGCTAAAGGTACCCTGATTTTGGTCGATTGCTTTTTTTATGTTGGCTTTTTTTTAATCTTTTTTTAGCTTTTTTTAGCTTTTTTTAGCCCTACTTTTTATGTTTTTTCAGCATTCATCTTGACACTTTTCCATTAAATTTTCATCCTTCCGGACGTCTATTGACTGCATTTATTCATTTCCTGCACATTTTTTTACCATAATCTACCGTTTATGTCCATACATAGCAATTTCTGTATCCACCCCTACTGCCATTTTCTGGAGACATTTTTTTTTAGCTTTTTTTAGCTTAAAAAAAGCTAAAGAAAGCTAAAAAAAGCTAAAGGTACCCTGATTTTGGCCGATAGCTTAGCTTTTTTTAGGGCTGGACCCCCCCCCCAAACTTTTGGCGAAACTTTAATCAGAAAGAACCATGACTGTATTTCAGATATTCTCTCATTTGAATGTCCTGGATAGGCTAACGTGTTCCCTTGTGTGTCGCTCCTGGAAGGTGATGGTACAGGATAGATCACTCTGGACACAGGTCAGTTTCTATCTCTCTCTCTCTTTCTCTCTCTCTCTCTCTCTCTCTCTCTCTCTCTCTCTCTCTCTCTCTCTCTCTCTCTCTATCTCTCTCTCTCTCTCTCTCTCTCTCTCTCTCTCTCTCTCTCTCTCTCTCTCTCTCTCTCTCTATCTCTATCTCACCATCTCTCTCAGATTGATATGAACCCGATAAAGATGCAGACAAATGACAACCTAGTTGCCAATCTGGCTCACAAGTTCCGTTCCTTCCTGTGTAATCTGAGCCTCCGAGACTGTATTGGAGTGTCTCCTAGCTCCATCAAGTTTATAGGTTAGTTAGTTGATATGATGGTATGATTATTGAAATACCTACCTTGATTTGACTTATTTGTATTTGTATTTGTATTGTCAAGTCAAATTAGGTCCAATAAAACCATGAGGTATTTTGGAATAATTGACAGCTCTACAATTATTTCCCAGGGGAGTGTAGGAACCTCCAGGAGTTGAATCTAAGTGGTGTCCCCCAGCTTGATGCAGACACAGTCAACGAGATAGGGTTAGGGTGTAAGAACCTGCTCTACCTGAACATCGCAGGAACTAAAATGGATGATGGGGTACTTAGAATGCTCGCAAGGTACTAACATTTGTTTGCATCTGAATTTGCAAAATAAAATGATAGTTGGTAGTATGCATGTGATTGCGATCGACATGTGTGTTTCTCGATTTCAATTCAGGCGTACTCCAACTAAACTTTTTTGTGACTCTGCAACATGTCTTCCCCGGGCACTTTGTTAACCTCCAATACCTCTCCTTGGCACTTTGTTAACCGCCAATACCTCTCTCAGGCACTTTGTTAACCTCCAATACCTCTCCTTGGCTGGCTGTACAGGGTTCACAACGGCTGGTATTTATTACTTTATGGTGGGACAGGGCCTCCACAAACTCTCTCATCTGGATATATCAAACTGTAAACAGATCACACACGAGGGGATGAAGTATGTGGCTCGGGGGTGCCCTCTTCTTACCACCCTCCTGTTGAATAGGATGACAAGTCTGAAGAATGAGAGTCTGTACTTCTTTACTAAGTAAGAATTAGGCAGGGTTCTCTTTTAGTCGATACATACAGATTGCCGATTGGGCGATACAGTTTCAAACAGAATTTCCTGTTTCACACCCTTCCTCCTCTCCCTAGGTACTGTCCCAACCTTCGGGCTCTCTACCTCCGTTACACACCCGCCCTGACCGACAAGGCGTTCCATTATATAGCGGAGAGTCTGCCCCAACTACGGAAACTATGTATTGAGGGAAATCCTAATATCACAGGGGCCAGTGTCAAGGCAATTGGGAGGGGGTGTCCCGATATGGCCCATTTGTTCCTCATTGATTGTATTCAAGTGTGCGATATGGGATTGAAGGTAAGTAAAATGAAACGTTTGTCGACATAAAATTTAAAGAAGTTTTCCAAATTAATTGAGATTTGAGATTTAATTATTAATTCCGGTTTGTCAAAAACACTTAATTTTTTTCCAGGGATTCTCCCAAACCCGAGGACTCAGGGTGGTAAACCTGGGGGATTGTATAAGGTTGAGCGACCAGGGAGTCAGGAACATTGTCGATGGGCCATCGGGACCTCAAATCCGGGAACTAAATCTAACTAACTGCCTACGAGTAGGGGATACTACACTTTTCCGAATAGCTCAGAGGTAAAGTTTTCCTACGCTTATATATACATATATGTATTACTAGAAAGCCCGTTGAAGTAGAGCATCCGTTGACCCAAATCCCCACACTCCCTCACCCAGGAGCACCACTCTCACCCGCTGGAAAGCCCGTTGGTTGAACCCCGTTGATCTCTCTCTCTCTCTCTCTCTCTCTCTCTCTCTCTCTCTCTCTCTCTCTCTCTCTCTCTCTCTCTCACACACACTCTCTCTTTCTCCATCTCTCTATCTCTCTCTACCTCTCTGTCTCTATCTCTCTGTCCATATATATCTCTATCTCTCTCGCTGTCCCTCTCTCTCTCTCTCTCTCTCTCTCTCTCTCTCTCTCTCTCTCTCTCTCTCTCTCTCTCTCTCTCTCTCTCTCTCTCTCTCTCTCTCTCTCTCTCTCTCTCTCTCTCTCTCATCATGTCCGTGCCGGGCTGAAGAATATGGAGGTTGGTAGAGTGGTAGGGATAGTGATGAACATTAAAGGTGATCAGAAGAGAGCCGCTTGAAACATGCCGAATTAGGTGATAATATCACTGATAAACATCCGTAGAATTGTAGCTGTGTAGAGTAATCAACGGGGGTACGTAGGTAGAAAATCTTTGGCATTCATCGGGGCAGCAACAGTAGATGCCACAACACCACAAGACACCGCAGGAACACGCAACACAACAACCAACAACATGCACGTGCAGTATTCAAACCCTTGCCCACCAACCATAACAACCCCTTGATTCGCACGGGCAAATGGGCAAATTGTTGCACGCTAGTGTTGCAAGCTAGGATACTCCATCACCATCATCACGCCACTCATTTGTACTTCATAATATAGACTAGAAAGCCCATTGAACACCCCCCACCCATCTCTATGTCCCCGCCCCTCCCCCCCCCTCTTACTATTCGTCTCTCCGTGTCGGGGTAAAGAAAACGGAGGTTGGTATTATAGTGGTAGAGCGCCGGTGATAAACATCAAGGGAAATCCCGCTGAATAACATGTAGAATCAGGTGATAAAGATCCGTAGAATTGTAGCTGTGTAGAGAATTAACGGGGTACGTAGGTAGAAAGGCTTTGGCAATCATGGCGGCCCCAGCAGTAGATCCCAAAACACCACAGGAAAACCACAGGAACACGAAACAAACAACCAACAACATGCACGTGCAGTATCCCCCAAAACCTCCAACCTTGGCAACCCCCTCTATTTGCACGTGTGGATACTACATCATCACTACGACGTTCATTTGCTTATTATAATAAGGATGTCTGTTATTATTTGTTTCATGACTGTTATTATAGCAGCGGTCTGTGAGGTTTTTTTTTCCATTTGAACACTTTCAACTATTTTACGATTTTTAACGCTCCTTCCTTCCTTAGGTGCCACAACCTAGCGTATGCCCGGTTTTGTTACAGCGAGTTTGTAACAGATGCAGGGGTTGAACTTCTCGCAAATATGCAAACTCTCCGATCCCTCGACTTATCGGGTTGTGCTGTGGGGGATTCAGGGCTGGCATCTCTTGGCAATAATCCAAACTTTAGGGACATTTCCTTATCTGAGTGTAACTTGATTACTGATGTGGGAATACAGAAAATGACATCCAGGTCAGTTATATTTCCGATGCAAATATATTTTTGCTTTTCGTACATCACAATTGAGATTACTCCCCTCTCTCCTCACTAGATCGTTGTTTGAACATTCTCTCTCCCTCTATTTGTTCACACTAAACATTGTTTAGTCTAAACAATCCCCTTCTCTCTCCCTACAAGGTTATTACTACTAAACAACTCCCTCTCCCCACAGACCCTAGATATCTCTCCCTCTCTCCCACACTAAACCCTCCCTCTCTCCCTACAAGGTTGTTACTATTGGAGACCCTAGATATTTCCTACTGCGTCAATGTCACGGACTATGCCACTAAATTCCTAGCATTCTCCTGTAGAGAGCTTGTTCGTCTGAATATTGCTGGCTGCTCTCAGGTGATTGCTTTTAACATGCATAACAGATAGTGTGAATCACACTATCTCTCTGTGATGTTTAGAGAGATAGTGTGATATGCTTGTAGAGAACTGCTGATTAGTTAGCTATGTTCCGTGGAAGGAATATTTGTAAAAGTATATCTCCAGAAATAACTTTATACAGTAGTTCCAAGAAATAATTCTAATCGGTAGTTAGGCTAATTACTAATCCCCCCTGTCAGTTGACTGATACGAGTGTGTCCTATATCTCCGGAGGATGCCACTACCTCTCACATCTGAATCTATCTAATAACCACAATATCACGGATAAAGCGGTCCGGTTTCTGAGGAGAGGGTGTAAACTGCTCCAACGACTTAACCTTCAACTTTGCCCAAAGATCACTTAGTAAGTATAGTCTGTGTCATAGCCCTAAAATCACCGCGGGGATATTAAATGTAAACTAACTAAGACGAGCGTATCATAATAGCATGATGCTGCTGTTCTGTTAACTGTTCTGTTTTACAATCCTCTCTCAATTTCAGTGCTGCTATAACGAGGGTAGAGGGAGGAGGGTGCAAGGTCGCCCACAGTATCGATGTGAATGCCCTAAAGCTCGGTCCAATGCTGCCCCTCTCCCGGACACACAAGAGACCTATGAGTGTGGGCTACAGTATCTTCCCAATACCAAGTCACGGTTGAGGAAATGTATTAATTGTAACTTGATTTAAGATGAACTCATTGCAGTTTAATTGGAACTTTAAGAACTTTATTAATCGATGTCAGATGTACATAAGTTGTGATTTATTGTGTAAACTTTATGTTTTTAGAAAACCATGATCCATTATAAGTATTATTGAGATGGTTCGGCAGATCAACTGCAAGTTGCAGCTGCATCTCTGCATAAAACTTGTTCCCGCGCCAAGCCTGTTTTTCCCAGGGGTCTACTGAAAGTCATGGTAACGCGCGCGATTCTGTGATGAAAGTACCTAATTTCAGCAATCCAAATAGCAGCGCAGTCGTTTGGCGGCAGCCGCAAAGAAATTGTGTTATCACGGCTTTTTGCCGCGCAAACGCGCGTATGAAACTTTGATTTTGTAAAAAGAAAATTTTGAAATTGAGTTCACTTTTTCAAAAGTGCTTTTTGACTTTTTAGTTTTTTGAGTTCTGAAAAGCACTGTCTACAACAGGTGCTTAAGAGAAAGCTATTCCTCACTTACCATCTTTAGAGTTACCAGTGAGTGCATTTTATTAACTTAAATCTCTTCTCAGGATGGCAGAGGGGCAAGTACAGCG
Organism: Hormiphora californensis; assembly: GCA_020137815.1. Taxonomy (NCBI): domain Eukaryota; kingdom Metazoa; phylum Ctenophora; class Tentaculata; order Cydippida; family Pleurobrachiidae; genus Hormiphora; species Hormiphora californensis. Next base: position 6,268,869 of record CM035357.1, read on the forward strand.
CCACGGTCCCCCTGACCACTCCCGAATACAGCGCGGAGGGGATGATTTTTACAACCGACGACCAGACAACTTCCACCGGCCCCCTTCAAATGATACATGTCAAAACAGGCGAGATGAAAATAATCAGAGGCCACCCTTCGACGATCGGAGGGGTGGGCAAAACATCAGAGGAAGAGGCGGTAATCAGTTTAGAAACAATGGGGGCCGAGACGAATTTAACCGAGACAATCATAACAACCGTGAACGAGGGGACAATTTTGGTCATCGTGACAGGGACAATATCAGTGATCGTGGTAATCGTGGTGGCGGCATTTTTAACAACCGGGGTGGTGGTGGTGGGAATTTTAGAGGCAGAGATGATGGTCACTATGGCAATCGAGATCGAGATGTTGGTAACCGAAACTTTGGTAACCAAGGTAACCGAGACGGCGGTAGAGAGGGTGGTAACCGGGGCGGGCGTAACTTTGATAATCGAAGAGACGATAGTAACTATGGTAACCGAGGAGGTAGAGGAGGAAGACATAACGAAGATCGACGTCCTGTCCCTGTTGATGACGGACGTGAATTCAGGAGGGAAGATCGGGGTGGTGGGGGTAGGAGAGGGGGAGGTAGAGACAATTTCAATCGTGCTGAAAGAGCAGATGATGGTGGGAACTTCCGCCGTGGTGGGGATGAATTCAGGAGAGAGGAGCCGAGATTAGCTCCAAGAGATGATGATAACTTTCGAAGGGAAGGAATTTAGGAGACCCATCCCCAGGGAGGAGGAACCCGTCCCCAGAAGAGAAGAGTTCCACAGGGATCCTCCTAGGGAGAACAGGTTCCAACAACAACAGGATGATAATAGTTTCTTAAGAGAGGAATTCAGACGTCCTGAACCACAAGCACCACCTAGTAGCGGATCAGTTCCATTGTACCAGCAAAAAGCAAGGCAGCAGAGAAATGATGAGTTTTACAGACGTCCTGCTGAGTCCAACACCAGATGGGAACAAGAAGACCTCCCTCCTGCCCCACCCCGTCCTAATGAGGGTAGACAGGTTCTATTAGAAGCTCCACCTCCCCCCTCCAGATACATAGACGACAGGAGTGACTTGTATGTGACCTCTGAACCCCGACACGAACCCCCTCCTACCCGGTATGATTCATACATTGAAGAACCCGCCCCAGCTGCTGCTCCATATGATCCCACTGGGTTCTCAGACCCTGTCCCTGCTGCCCAGACATTTACCACATATGATCCAAACGCTAAACCAACCTATGATAGTGCTAGTGGAGGGTATGATAGCGTTAGTGGGATGTACGACCCTAATGCCGCTGCTAGTTCGTATGCTGCTGTTTACCGGGCTCAAAACGAGAAACCGGTCATTCACTCGAGGTATCTACGCCAACCTAGGCCGGAGAAACGAGAGCCCAAACCGTATGTCAAACGAGGTCGGAATCAGAAGTTCTATAACACGGAAGGAGGGGAGGGAGGGTCTGGTGGTGAGGGTAGCAGGGCGGGCAGTCACGATGGAGGATCAACAGGTGGGGGACCCGTATCTAAAAAGAGGCGGATTAATGATAATGTGTATCGGTTCTGTGTTCCAGCTGCTGTGGTAAAAGTCATTATTGGGAAGGGAGGACAGAATATTAAAATGGTGAAGGGGCTAGTTCCTGATTGTAAGATTTCAATCTACGCACAAGGTTCAAATAACTCGGATGTGCCTAAGAGGGCTGCTGATAGGGTTATGAGTATACAGAGCAGTTTTGATAGTCTCGGAGTTATTCTACCACATCTGGTTCCGAACATGCAGATGGGGGCTAATCCTGGTGAGTTAGATCTTTTCCTTTAGATAACAATATTATTTGCATTATGTTCTAACATAACGCTGAATTTAACTGCCGTGTGAAGCTATAATTATATGAAGAAAGGAACTCGTGGCCTAAATAAATTTGACCAATTTTAAATTAGTATTAGCTAGGCTGTTCTTTTGTTTGTTTTGTTTGTTCAGTAAACTTCCTCCGTCTGTATCCATTGTGCTTGCTTGCACATTTACGTTGTGTGTGTGTGTTTGTAATTTTCTATTTCCTACTACAGTGTTTTCTATTATCTCTCTCATTCCCTATCTTTTCAGTTCATCACTACCAACCCTTCGTGTTTCAGATCAGTACGACGTTAGAATAATGATTCCCGCCCACACACGCATGTCCGTTAATGGTATGCACGGATCCACCCTGGCCCGGATTAAAGCCGACTCAAAATCAGCTCATTTCGCCATCTCCTCGGACGGTCTGCCCAATTCTGACGAGTATATAGTGAAGGTTGTGAACAGCTCAGTTGAAGGGACTGTTAAAGCGCTCATGGACACTGCTAGGGCTATCTCAAACACTAAGGGATGCCAGAATGTGCAGTTTTATGATCCTCAGATTTGGGAACCGGGTAGTCATGGTAATAGTGGGAGTTTTACAGATGACCCACCCATCCCAGGGGAGCGACCCCACCCGGGTGGGGAGGGAGAGGGAGGAGGGGGTTCGAGGGGGGAGGAAGGAGGGGGTTCTAGGGGAGATGGTGGTGGCAGTTCGAGGGGTGAGGGAGGAGGAGGTTTTAGGGGAGATGGAGCAGAGGAGGCTGATATTAAACTGGAAATCAAGGAAGAGATTTTGGATTGAGTTTGATTGTGTTTTTCAGCGAGTGAGAGATCAGAGAGAGCGAGGGAGAGAGAGCGAGTGAGTGAACATTGATGATGATGATGATTGACCTGTGTTATATTTTATTTTACACTTCTTTCTGTCCGCAAAATATCTTTTGTTTTTGTTGTTTCTGATAACCCGTGATCTCCAAACCACTGCCTGTCCTGTACCGTGGCTACTCAGCCGTGTCACAATTTCCAGCTCAATTCATTGGAACGCGCGGTGAGTTTCTTATGATTAAACCACCTTGTATTTCGGGTGTCAGCATTTCGTTGGTGCGCGTCAAACTGCCGTGGCTGCTCCAACCCACCTGGCGTCATCTTACCTCAAAATCCAATCTGTCTGGCGGTGCCAGGTCGGGTCTGCGCCACCAGACAGAATCCAATCGGGCCAGATGTCAACGGATTCAAATTAAGAAGGCTTTTGTTCTGAGTTGGGTAAAGGAAAACATGCGAAATAATTAAAGTTAACTGTTAACATCTGAATCTGAGATTTAAAAACACATCTGAACTCAAGCGGAATGATCACAGGCAAAATAGCTAAAATAATTCAGAAATCTGAGAAATAATATTCTGATGAAATTCAAGGCTAAAGATATAATAGTTCTAAAGAGTTCATTCAAAGAATCCCCCACCAATCAGTTCAAATCATTGTCTCTCCCTGGCCACACACTGACTCATTCATCATTCTCCTGTTGTCTGTGTCTTATTGAGTATCTGCTCCCTGTTCTTTCCTGGCTAGATGCTGCTTCACTCCAACATAGTTATAGTTCCCAGGTTATTGATCAGGTTGACAATGGTGTGCTCACTTGGCTCAGGGAAGGAGACAGGCCGGAAAATAATCGACAGGTACATTGTACCCACGTTCTCTCCTTTCTCGTTTTTCAGGGTAAATTGCTCGTTCACCATCTGTATAGGATAGAGAAGTTAGGGTTAGAGAAGGGATGAAGGGTGGTTTAGTAAAGTTAGGGTTAGAGAAGGGCAAGAATCAAAGGAGACTGTTTCAAAAACATTAGAATTGCTTTCCTATATCGAAGGCTCTAGACTGACTACTGAGTTAGCAATACCATATACCTTAGGAACGTGATCCCCAACTCTAACACTGACAGATCCAATATGATCATTTGCACTTGCTCGATCATAATCATCCACCTGGAGGAGGGGAAGTGTCATATCACAGATCACTGACCGACACATGATGGTCATATCATGGTCGAATCCATTTTATCATGTCAATGGGGGGGGGGGAGCAAATTGTGACCCGAATGTAGTACCTGTATTAAAAACTCGGCGTCCATCACATTCTTTACGAAGAGATCCTCAAAATGGTTGAATATTGGGTTGAGTGTCTTGGATTTAACCTGAATAAAGGAGTATGGGACCTGGGGGCCCTGTTAGCTACATCTCTCACACACGCACACACAGACTTCACAACAATCACGCAGCTAGTTTGAAAATTAGGACCTGAAATAATTCCAATTCTAGTTACGTTTGTTTTAAATATTTTCTCTCCATTTATCTTCAGCTTGCAGTATGGATCACTAGATTTGTTAGTATCCATAGCAGGGAGGCCGGTTATTCGGTGAATGTGAAGGTAGACAAGTCCAGAGGGACATTGCAGAACATCATCTCGGGTGATGGCAGGGATTTCAAAGTACTCTGTGTAATCCTTCACCTGATAGAGGTGGGAAGGGTGTCAGGAATATGGGCGAGAGAATATTCCAGCGGAACAGACCTTGGGGCCCAATTCAAACTGAATATTACTTCTACGAACAGTACTATCTCGGAAAATGTACCTCCTTTAGTGTTTGTCGGATTGGGATGAAGGGTAGATCGTATGCAGTTGCCTTGATAATCGTTAACAGGTTCAAATTCGTGTTAGGGCTCCTGTTCAACTCTTTCTGTAGGAGAACAGGAGGTCAGGGGATGTGTACATTATTACTTCAAACTTGCATCAAATGACATCTTCGGAGTGGCCGCGAAGGTGGCCCTAAAATTAAAAATTGAAAATTCATTCTATGCGTATGAAGTTGAACGACACTAACAATCCAGCATTTTACGTATGGGGATCGAGGGGGGTGGAGATTTTCACACTGAAGGACAAACAATTCAAGGACAGTTTACGTACTACTGCACACAAAAAGAACCTGTCAGGCCAATGCTCTGACCACAGTTCTCGCACGCTCCGAAATGAGAATAGGGTCAGGCCAATGCTCTGACAGCAAAGAACCTTCAAATTTGAATGAAAACATGCAGTTGTAAAACAAGTTTAATGAATAACTTGAATGATATGTAAGTTGAACAATTTACAATTAATTTAATAATATCAAGACACACCACAAGACATCTTACCAATCTTTTAACAGGTCCACGTGGAGGAACACCAGACCGGCGTCTCTACACAATTTGGTAATGGGTCCTTCACATTTAATTTTATTTAGGGCACAGACCCGACACGGATTACACCAGCCCCTTTTTTAGCAGTATGTGAATTGTGAAAGTGAAAAAGGGTCGGGTGCAAACCACGCTAGGAACACCAAGGGACTAAAACAAGTGACATATAACGACACTTACTGTTCGGTTGTTGGTTAGAGAGTTCACATCAATTATCAGCTCTACTAGTTTCTCGTCTGTCATGAACTTCTTAACTTTCCAAACACTCAATCTCAACTGAAAGACATAAACGATATTGGAGTTCGTTCCACGTCCTTTTTCTTCAATAAAGGGAATATGGAGAAGCGTTTTGGTCAGGTTCCGTCGTTTCCGAAAACGACGTTTTCGAACGACTGATGAAACACTTTTCGTTTGAATCTCACTGTGCCACTTTCCCACGTGGGTTGAGAGACACGGTGTACTTTCTAAAGAAGCCCAGTGCGCGGCACCTCGCGCGTTACAACACACAACTGAAGAGAGAGTGAAGAACTAAACCCGGCCCTCTCAAATTACCGAGTGGAAGTTTCTTCGGAATTCCAATTTCCATGTGTCGTTTTTCCGAGTCATTCTCCCTTTCATATTTCTCTCTCTCCACTCTCTCGCTCTCTTTATGTGTCTTTCTCTCCCTCAAACAGTGAGAGTCTGACTCTCACCCCCCCTTTCAGCTCCCCAGCCCCCATCTCTCACATCCCCGGTATCCCTCTCCCCAGCCCCCATCTCTCACATCCCCTCTCCCCAGCCCCCATCTCTCACATCCCCTCTCCCAGCCCCCATCTCTCACATCCCCGGTATCCCTCTCCCCAGCCCTCATCTCTCACATCCCCGGCCACCCCTCTCACCTCATCTTGGAGGACAGCAACAGGGAACCAGATATGAAGGGTCTTCTTCAATCTCTGGAAGGTAACTTCAGTGATGTGATCCTGTCCCCCGGAGTTGAGATTAACTGATATGTTCCTGACCTCGTCCTTTCCAGTATGCACCACCTTGTTCTTGCATAGCTCCACCTGATAGAGGGAATATCTCAATCAATACAATGTGAAGGCTATTACCTACTGCACTCTCTCTACTCTACACACGGTGCACCAGAAGAATCATCATACAGCGAGCGAGAGATTAAGGGAAATAATACAGGGACGGGGGACGGGGCCAGAGGGGGGGGGGGGGGCACTAGGCAGTAACATGACATATTATCAGCATTGATCGGAGAATAAGGGCCCTCGAATCATAATATGCTGCATAATTGAGCAATATTACCTCACACACAGACCGATCTTACAAACAAAATATTCTCTACCCCCATTCCCCATGAGGTGATACACGGACAAGCAAAGATAGAAAGGGATATATCATATGTATATTGAGGCACTATGCAGGCGATTTAAAAAACATAGCACTAATTGCATGGCTATTGTCATATTGCCTGCTGTTGTGTTTTTCTAATTCCTCCCACTTTTGACAATCACCTCCTTCTTTTTCTCAAATACAAAAGAAAACAAGTTTTCTATAATTTCTCCTTTTACACAAAATCAATGTACCTTACCCTCATCTCTACATTGTACATTTCTCCTCTCCTACCTACCCTAATACAGAAGTATTAGGTATTAGAAGACATACCTGCAAGTGTAGGACGGTTCGCTTCAGCTTCCTCACTCCCATAATCATTTCAGTTTTAAATCCTCCATCCGACATGTCAATTAGGAAACGACCTGAAACATATCACGTGTCATTGAACCTTTTTAACTCGCGGGGAGACAGTACTGGACAGTTATACCGCACTGACAGTATCGCACAGTCACTGTGCGATACTGCTCGACTGATCGAACTTAATCACGGCGTATTCTCTTTGTCTGAAATGGTTTGAAAAATAACATGTCTAACCTGGGTTAACGAGTGTATCGGAGATGATCTGTTCAATTGTGTCCCAGACCCAGTTTCTAATAGCCGGTATAACATCCATACCAACCAGTCCTGCAGGGGGGAGAGGGTAGTGTTTAGAATTGTATCTTTGCTGGACCCTCTCTCATCACACAGGGTTAAAACATAGCAAAAGTATCTCTCAACTTTTTACTCTTGCACAGGGCTTATTAGTGGGTCCAGGGATGGGATTCCGCAGAACCTCAGCTTAATATGCAAACATTCACTCACCGTAGTTCACATCAAATTGAATGTCAGGGCGTTCGTTGAATGTCAAATACACGTATTTAATGCATGGGAATTTCATTGCCATATCCAGCAACACTGTCACCTGCATAGCAGTAAATATAATATATGTTAGTTAGAGATGGGGTGACCCCATTCCCTTTTTCTCACAAAATTCTTTCTGAACAGTTCAGTTACGTACAGTACCACTTGTGCTGTTGCACCTCCGAGTATGAACAATACAAAGTACCACACACTATCTGGGATTCTAGGTATCTAGGTAACATGTGTTGGGTCGCCACACACGATCCAACATGACACCAGGAACCGACCGAATCAGGAAATAATGGTCCCTGATTGGCTGATAACCAATCACGTGACCTAAATAACGAGTTCTGATTGGTTGATTACTTGTGTCGGTGGCTTCCAACACTCCAACCCACCTGTAGTTCTCCAAGGAAGGTGAGCCCGCTCATAACCACATCACCCACTCCCCCTACATTTAGTTTAACTTCAAACTCATCCGCTACTATCCTCGGTCCCAGGGTCAGCTCTAGAGCCTGGAGAAATAGATATGGGAGGGAGAGAGAGAGTTCTAGAGTCTGTTATACAGAGGGAGAGAGGTGGTTGGGTAGGGTAATAGAGAGAAGTGGAGTACTTGGATCTGATACAGACATTGGTCAGGGAATGTAGAAAGAGATTCATAGAGTCAATTCCAGCGTGAACAGGAAATTTGCAGGAAATCCAATATTGAATGAAGCTTGGAAAAGTTTGTGTGTTTCTATTCTGTGTGACAATGGAACACTCTTCATATTTGTTGTTCACTCACACACACAACTTTATTCAATATCTCACAACCTCACAACTCTTTGTGTTTCTAGATTCAATTGGGCTCCACACGTGTGGGGAGCCAGGTGTCCCAGTCATTATATGTGAGAAACAATGAACGTTTCCAAGTTTTGAGGAAGTTACAGGTAGAATGAATATACAGCTACTACTCAAAGTAACTGTTCATATTATTTCCTGCACTAACACAGACAATTCTACAGACAATTCTACAGACAATTATACAGACAATTCTACAGGCAATTCTACAGACAATTCTACAGACTACAAACAAAATATCAGACATGATTGTTGTTTCTCTAAACACATACCGGCATATCCGCTTCTCCGCCCCAATGTGACTTAGCACTCCGGCAGTACTGAATAAAGGGTGGGTTCTGGCCGAAAGACACGGTTTCCAGTTCCACCCCGGTGATGGGAGCAGGAAGATCCAAGTTGTCCAGGATGGGCTGCACGATAGATTTAATATGGTCTTGGAGCTTCTCATCAACATTCAGATACCTAGTGGGGGAGGGAGTTAGTAAACAAGAGAGATTCTGAAAATATCAATAGGATACCACAATTGACGAAAGCTCTTGAACGATTTCTAGTTTTGTTGTTTACTGGTCAGTATTGGGTAACCTTGAGTCGCCTGACAATGTGTCGTCAGTATGAACAATTCACTAACTGTGATAATCAATGGGTTCATTGTCACTAACTGTGATAATTAATTAATTAATTAATGGGTTCATTGTCACAATTAGTTATCGTCCCAGTAACTAACCAGTGCTTGATAAAGAAATTGATCCACTCTACCGACTCATTTTCTGTTCCTGTTTCAGATGCGTTTCTGGCTGCCTGCTCTGACACTCTCTACAGGGAAATGTGGGATTAGGTTTTCGGCTATGGGCCTGTGGTGGGCACCCAGGGTCGGAACTCGGAGATAGAATGAGTTCACTGCCTGCTTTGTATGCACAGTGCACAGTGCCCTACTAGCATTGTACAGAATGGGGAAAGGGGGACATGGTATCCCTGGTTTGAGTGTGTGTATGAGCCAGTAAGTACTGGACATGTGTATAGAAATATGTTTACACTATTGAGATAGTTCAAAGACATTTTCACAGGAATTCTTGCCAGCACAAGGAGAAAAGTAACCCCAGTATTTTCCACTCTAAATCAAAAAAGGAGAATACAGACTAAAAAGTTCCTAAAGATGCCCCGGCCCTCTTATATAGGACCTCCCACTAAAATAGAGAGCACTAAGAAATGGAAAGAGGGATCCAATATTTTACCTCGTCAAGTTGGGCCTGGCGTTTCTTTCGGGATAGGTAGTGGAGGTAAAAGTAGGTGGCAACCCCGACCATTCCTCCACATAATAGCTCCCACCACATCCTAACGGCAAAGGAAGGCATAACGAAAGAGAAATATATATCACAAAGACAATAATAATAATAATCGCATTACTGGCATGCATGGAACAAGCATGAACTGAGCTGTGCAAAAGTGTTGATGTTGATTTGTACATTGTACATTTGATATGAACACTGCAGTGTAGTTATGAACAGATTTTATAACACTTTCGTGTTGGATCCGTCCACAGCCGTTAAAATTGATAATCAGTAATCACGTGGTTTGACCAGACATTGAAGAACAAATTTCTAAAGTTTAAAAACAACAAAACAGCCTTCTTTCAAGTTAACCAAAACGTATAAACAAACAAATCATGACAAAGCATAGTCCATGAAACGAGGCAAAACTAGTCTTACTTTTGGCTACTACCATACAACACACTAAGACAATTCTAGAACTCCCATTATTATAGACAAACTTAACCTAAGCAGTAGCCTGCCTAGTATAACATGGCCGTGTTAGAAAGATCTAGATGAGTGGGAGAGCACTGAACAGCGGGGTGATGCTGGGGTGATGGGCTAACATTGTGTACACTTCTTCTTTCCCTCATTGGAAGAGCAAACATGATAAAAACATAAAATATGTACGATAAGCGGAGGTTTGAAGAAATTTCCAGGTTAAATCAACGAACTGGATCCCTCTCAAAACGTTATAAAAACCTCCAGTTCCAAAAACCCCAAACTATGCTAAGATTTCCCCCCGAATGATGGGTCAGGATCGGTGGATGGTTTGCTCGCCCACTCACTAAACTTCCACTCCCTTGCCACGAACTCCTCCGGGCACATAGCCAGTAACTCCGTCACCATCTGCAACATACCCTTCTCGGGGGTGTACCACCCGTTCTCTGTTGCCTGATCAAAATACTGCACGTGCGGTAGGTCGAGGGCCCGGGCCTTTGCGACGTGGTCCCTGACACCCTCTGTATCAACCATTCCCGGGGAGAACGATCCACAAGGCACACCGAGATCCTCAGCATTAATCTGTCTCCACAGACGATGGAATGCTAGTTTTGAGATCCCGTATGTAAGTGATCCTGGTTGGGGGTTGTGGGCTACTGATGTACCAAGGTGGAGAATTCGGCCCTTGCCTCTCTGGAGAGCGGGGAGAAAGGCCTGTGTTAGTGCAAGTGGGGCAATTAGGTTTACCCTCAGGGCATCCTCAAGGTGAGCCAGATCAACGTCAGGTAAAAAGGCTGGATCACCTATGGCCGCATTTTGAACTAGAACTGCCACTTCTGCGTTCTCGGGTAGAGAATTCACCAGCCGATCCCGGTCTTCGGTACTTGAAATATCGGCCTGGACTATCGTAACATTTTCTGGCTTCAGAGAATCGGATTTTGTTTGTTGTAGCGGATCAAACCGGCGACCACAGGTTAATATTTGGTAGGATTGACTAAAATGTTTGACAAATGCCCTTCCAATACCACCTCCACCACCAGTTACTACCATCCATTGCATGACTAAGAAAAGGTTAAATCATTTATCTATCGTCGTACGCAGTACGCTACTGGGATTTAACAATAGCACGGGGCGGTTCTCGTGGGCGGGTGGGGCCGAGGGCGGGCAGGGGCCAAATGTATCCACCCCTTCAAGTACCCTTGCTAGATGTGGGACTATTCACAGGGCACAGCGAAGCCCAGGGAGAGCAATGGCAGGGGTTAGCCCACGCCCCACGGCCCGCAAGCGGGGACTCGACTCTCGGGCTGTAATTTTCGCCCGTGAGCATTTTTTAAAAGTGTTGCGAAAGCGATGAGATTTTTTAGATCTGTTTTTTATGTCGCGATTACGAAATAATGGAACGCGCGAGTTGTGTTAATAAACGCTGCCTATAATTCATGTTCTTAAGCCGCGCGCTCAAAAGTCCAGTTTCCGAATTTTCTCGAAACTTTCTTAAAACTTTTTTGAAACTTCCTAAAATCTAGTCAAACGCTTCCTTCTCTCGCGCTGTGCCAAGCTTAAATTTCAACCCATTCTGCATTCTACAGAGTTCTATGAGTAGGATAGCTTATCGACATTTTGTTACTATAATCAGGGAGCATACAGGAGCAAAGATTCGAAGGGGCAAGGCGCCACTGCGTAATGAGTTAGAAGCTGTTCATTACTAAAACTGAATTCTATTACATATTGTTTACATTCAGGAAATGACAGATCTCGATGAAGAGCTAGAGAATACGTTACTTTACTCTGACGATGAATTTGACGTATCAAACGACTCCAAGATTGACCTTGCCGAAGAGGAGGCATTACTTGTTGACGATTGTTTCGGTTCTTTGAATCTGACACAGCTTGAGGTCGATCTGAATGTTACATTAGATAGCAGGGAGCTAATAGACTCAATCCAAGAGGAAGACGAAGCTGTTGAAGAATTAGATAAAACAATTTCTGTCCCTGAAACTACGCTAAAATCCCCAAATCCCGCATCAGCAGTTTCTGATGAAAGTACAGCTAATGTACAAAAATCTTCTCAGTCAACAGTTAGCTCCGATAATGCTACATCTGATATATCATCAGATGTTCCTCCCACATCACCAGATAGTACTGAAAAGACGCCCTCTGCAGACACCAAGATTGTGAAAACTGCCCCAAAAGACACTAGAGAACAAGTGCCAGTACCTGCTGAGGAAATTGTAAAAACTCCAAATGTATCTGAGAATGTGGACCCACAATCAGCCACAGCGACTGAATCAGCGGCACCCTCAGATAAGCCGGTAAAAACATGTGACCACCTCTGCAGTGGACCCTGGACCCACAGTTGAACAAACCTTCCACCCATCACCAGATACCGCTGTTGAGCAGCCCACCGGGCCACCTACCACTACAGACACACCAGTGCCCACTACCGTGGAATCAGCTCCAGAAACATTGGATAATCAGAAGGATGTTGATAGTGTAGGTCAGGCAGCTGATGATAACAAAACAACAGTCAATTCGGTAGAAACTCCCTCAACTACCGAAACTCCCTCGTCAACTGAGGCTCCTTCAACTACCGAAACTCCCTCCTCAAGCTGAGGCATCTGTTGACACCCCGAACAAGTTAGCCAGGGACGCCATCTAAAGATAGCCAATCAGGAGATATATCTCCATATATGTGGCAGACGGTGGACGACTGGCAGTCCACCACCCCGCTAATGGAAGATAAGTTTGATACACCTCCACCCGTGCAACCAGTACCCCGCACAGAAACTCAAAACGGTCACTGTCAGCAAAACGATCAAAACGAACTGCCTAATAAGCGAGGTCGTTCGTCATCTGACGAGGAAAACCGGTCAAAACGACCGAAACCTGTCGGAACACCTGAACCAACTGAACAAGCAAAAACTGTTAAGAACAGCACCACAAATAATAACTCTACCAAACCACAATCTCATATAACTTTTGATTTCTCTAAATACATTAAAAATCCTCCTCCCAGCTCTGACCAAGATACTAGTAGTAACTACCAGTGTGTTAAATGTGGTATTAAATTTAGTGACCCTGTCAAATTTGAAGGTCATGTAACTGCAAACCATGCAATATCTCTCAAAATATGCGAGTTCACTGTAGACTTACATAACAAATACGTTAGTGACCATAAACGTTCGACTAGCATGAAATCAGCTAATTGTTGCCTTCCTAGATTAGTTAAGGATAGTGTAGTCGAACAGGCGACTGTAGATGAGTACTATAGAATTGTGAAATTCATACCCTCCTCAAAATACTTCATGTGTGTCAAATGCGAGAGCATCTATTACACTAAAAATCTCATTTTGGAGCATTTGAAATCTCCAAAACACAAATTAGTTTGATTTTTTCATTTGAAGAAAGTGAATTTTTACCCCAGATATACTTTTGTCATACGTGTGTACACAATTTTAATTTTATTTACAAATCAACGAGTTTACTATGTGTGTACCTATTCGAGAACCCTCCCCTCTCCGAAATAATCTCCCTCCCCTCTCCGAAATCATCTCCCTCCCTTCTCCGAAACCATCTCCCTCCCCTCCCCCCTTTCTTTGTGTACTAACTATCTTTCCTTATTTAGTAGCTGTCATGGGTTCGAATCAATCGACACCCAGCGAGGAAAGTTCTGAGATTATCCTCGAAAATGATGAAGATGGATCTGTCAAGGTCAGTTATAATTAGATAATTAATTAAGTAACTAATCACTGTGGCAGTTTGTTTTGCTTCAACCATACTTCTCCTCTAATACACATCATAAATCAAGTCTTCCCTTTGTCAGGTCCTAAAACGGTCTCTTTCTACCGAGGAGCTATCCGAGATCACCGAGAAAATGAAAGATCTTGATGGTGCACCTGTAAGTCTTTTTTAAATTTTGACAAACTTCTATTCTGCTGTATATGATCATGATTCTCCTTGGTACTTGGTGCTAAGAAATTGCTAATACTTCACCCTTCAGTCGTTAGATTCGGATCTCATTAAGTCGATAGCATCAGATCTGGGTATTGCTATCTCACTGGGGGATGAGGATGATGAGGAGGAGGAGTATTATGAGGAGGAAGAGGACCTAGTAGATTTAATAGAACCACTTCAGTTGCCAGGTATGTTGCAATAACTCTAGAACTATATCAGTTTTAATTTCTGCGAGGGATAAGTTTCCAGGTCAAAGGGGGTTGAGGGGTAAATCTCGTCTCCGACTTCCGTGCTCCAAGCACGGGTGTGACAGGATTCCACATGTGAGGTGATGTGACGATTTCTTTATGTACAACTAAGCTTTCTCACATCATTCTCAGATACACCTATGTTTGTGGGAGGTACGTCTGAAGATGCCATGAGTGCTGTCGGTGTTCTCCAGCTAGAACCCTTCCCCGCTCCTTTACCAGGTTTTACACCATTGGTCACCACTTCTCAATTCTCATTAAATCGCTTTACCATTAAAATCCTTGATCTTTGCACCAGAAATATTAACTTCGTTTACAAACCCCTATAAAACGCTGGTTAGGACCCACGGAATTCAACCAAACTGATGTGGATGTGTTGCAAGCTGAGGTGGACAGTTTACAGGAGGAAGTAGGGAGGTTAGAAGATGAATACAAGTCTTCTAAACTAGATGAAGATACCACTCTGGAACCGATTACTGTATCAACTGAAATTCATAAAGTGATTGAAGAGAAGCAGATACCGGAGCCAATCGAATTAGTTGAAGAGGAGCAAATACCGGAGCCAATTGAACCGATTACTGTATCCACTGAAATTCATGAAGTTGTCGAAGTGGAGCAAATACCGGAGCCAACTGAAGTTGTCGAAGTGGGGCAAATACCGGAGCCAATAGAAGTTCTATCCTGTGAAGGAGGGGATGAAGATATGATAATAGGTCCGCTAAGTGTAACATTACCTCCATAAAAACCTTCTTTTCTCATAAAAAGTTCTTCATTCTCCACTTGATTGGTGTGGTTAGTTATGCTATATTTGTCTGAAAACTAAATTACTATCTATTATTTTCAGAGGCTGAGCCTTTATTGGAGGTGCCTACTGAACCCTCTCCTGAAATTGAAGAGATTGCACAAGTCGAAGGTAAGAGCCACTATAATTTATTCTTCAAGTAAAAAAGTCGCATAACGGCTACAATTATCAATTAAATACCTATCATTACTTTTTAAAACCATTGAAACCTTTCAGAAGAGCAACCAAAGTATGTTTCTGAAGTTGTCCCTGAGGTAGTCCCTGAAGTTGTCCCTGAAGTTGTCTCTGAAGTTGTCCCTGAAGTTGTCCCTGAAGTACTTCCTGAAGTAGTTCCTGAAGTAGTTCCTGAGGTAGTTGAGAATGAAATAAGCACACCCGAAGTCCTCGTTTCAGAAGGTAAGGTCACTATGAGGGGGGCTGGGGGCTGTGAAGTTGTGACGCTGAAAATGTTGTCATTGTGTTTTACCACTATATTTTGCTGTTACTAACAATTCCAACATTTAACCATTGCTCTGATCAGAAGACAACGTTCTGCCCACTGGGGTAGAGGAGGGGTCATCAGGACAGGGGTATGGTGAAATGGTTGAAGTTCCAGAAGCTGTTGAAAATATTGACAATACGGTTCAAGCTACAGTAATCAAAGATTCAAACGTAACAATATACATAATGAACAATGAACCACCTGAACCTGCTGTGGTGTCTATCATGGAAGTCACGCCTAAAGTTGAGGAAGTACTTGAAACTGTGGCTGAAGTCACGCCTGAAGTTGAGGAAGTACTTGAAACTGTGGCTGAAGTCACGCCTAAAGTTGAGGAAGTACTTGAAACTGTGGCTGAAGTCACGCCTGAAGTTGAGGAAGTGCTTGAAACTGTGGCTGAAGTCACGCCTGAAGTTGAGGAAGTACTTGAAACTGTGGCTGAAGTCACGCCTGAAGTTGAGGAAGTACTTGAAACTGTGGCTGAAATCACGCCTGAAGTTGAGGAAGTACTTGAAACTGTGGCTGAAGTCACGCCTGAAGTTGAGGAAGTACTTGAAACTATGACTGAAGTCACGCCTGAATTTGAGGAAGTACTTGAAACTGTGGCTGAAGTCACGCCTGAAGTTGTGGAAGTACTTGAAACTGTGGCTGAAGTCACGCCTGAAGTTGAGGAAACAATTGAAACTGTGGCAGAAGTCACGCCTAAAGTTGAGGAAACAATTGAAACTGTGGCTGAAGTCACGCCTGAAGTTGAGGAAACAATTGAAACTGTGGCCGAAGTCACGCCTAAAGTTGTGGAAGTACTTGAAGTCACGCCTGTGAGCTCTGAAGTCGTGGAAGTACTGGAAGTGGTGGCTGAAGTCACGCCTAAAGTTGAGGAAATAATTGAAGCTGTGGCTGAAATTGTGGAAGCCTATATTGAACCAGTTACTACGCCAGTTGAGCAATCTGATCCGGTTGTTGAATCTGCTTTAGTTGAACTGGAGCCTTTATTGGAGCTGGTACCAGACGAAATAACCAAAGAACTAGGTTGGCATAACCGTTGCACCTGCCTTTTCTAACTCTGATTTACCCAAATTGAAAATGTTATCTGCAATTCCAAATGAATCTTGATTCTCTGGTGCTGTTTCTTGTTGAAATGAAAAATATTTCGCTGTCTTCGTAATAACTTTTTCCCTCCGAAAACTCTTGCATGCCACTTTTTGATTCTTGATTGTGTGTTTTGTCTTATCATGATCTAAAAAGTAAAATCATAATCTAACTTTGTGACCCATTTTTGCAGAAGAAGAAGTTCAACCATTAGAAGTGGAGCCAGTCTTTGTTTCTGAACCCTGAACCTGTCTTGGAACCTGAACCTGAATCGATCCCTGGTAAGTTACATTGTCGGTATTGCTAGCTAGAGATATCTCATTAATTCTCAAGTTCAAGTTATCATGTGCTGATAATATATAATTGCCCAGATATACCAGCTGTAGTTGAATCTGAACCTGCTATTGAACCTGCTATTGAACAAACTATTAAACTAGCTGAAATTGTAGTCGCTGAACCTGCTGAAATTGTAGTCGCTGAACCTGCTGAACTAGCTACCGAGACTACTGAAGTAGATACTACACCTGCTGAGCTAGCTAGTGAATCCTGAAGCAAGTTGTGGAGCCGATTGTCGCTGCACCTGTTTTATCTGTGGAAACTCAGACAGAACCTGAACCTGTCGAAGGTATCAAGTCCGGCAAATCTATCATTCTCCTCTTTTTTCGAATTTGATTATTTCACCCTTATCTTTCTACTTTCATTCAGTTGTGGTAGAGGAGGTTGAAGTGATAGTGGAAGTACCGGAACCTGTTATTTTGGAATCTGAACCAGTTTCAGTAGAGGTCGACCCTCAACCAACAGAAGGTATGATGACTGAAAAACATATTTGTATTAATTGCATCTAATTCCTTGTATAATTGCTTATATTATTGTTCGTCCAGCAGGGGCCAGGGGGACGTGGTTGGTAACAGAACTAATGCCCTATCCTATTTCAGAAGAAAAGCCAGGTACTCGACCAAATATTTACCTTCATCTCGGACATCCTGGGACCTTCAGAATCTTCAGAAGATGCGCCCTTAGAACCTGAACCTACACCTGCAGAAAAACCTGAACCTACACCTGCAGTAGAACCTGTAATTGTGGAACCAGAGGTTGTGATATCTCCTGTTGTTGAAGAGCCAATCGAAACACCTGTTGAACCGGTGATACCTGTGGCTGAACCTGTGACAGTGATACCTGAGCCTGTCACACCACCTGTCGCCGCACCTGTGGTAGAACCTGTGACACCTGTAACACCTGTGGTAGATAGGGAGGAACGGCTCTCTGAGTCGCTATTCGGGCAATTCAAGAAACAAGAGGTAACACTTCCTTACTCTCTCAGCTCTCTTTCTCTAAAACTTCTTGCTTTCTCTCTCTCTCTCTCTCTCTCTCTCTCTCTCTCTCTCTCTCTCTCTCTCTCTCTCTCTCTCTCTCTCTCTCTCTCTCTCTCTCTCTCTCTCAATCAAACATGGTATAATAACACATCAGCCCCATTCTGACACGGACACGTTTACAGGTTGAAAAGGTGATTATGGATGCCAAGTTGGAGGGTGCCAAGAGCCAAGCTAAAATTGATGCCGAGGTGATCTCTAGCTCCCTGAACAACGAACGAATGAGGTGGCGAAATAAGTTTACCGTGATTGAGGAGAATGTAAGTGGGGGCTAATTAAGATATCATATTCAACTCAGCGCATAATATAATCTGGATTTCAAATAATCATATTTTCTCTTTTACCCTGCAGTTGCAACGGAAAAAAGTTGATCTGATAGCAGCATACGAAGAGGAAGTGGCTGGAATTTCATCTAAGCTCAGGTATTTTGAAATCATTCTCGTGTATTCCAGTGATTCCTCATGCACCGCTAATCAAACCAGTCTGAGCTCCAAAACTCGGTTTTGCTATGTAATCCGGTAGTTTGGGAGCGCGCGGGGTCGTTGAACAGATAAAAGCGCGCCATTTCAGCAGTGCTACTGCGCGTCATGCCTCTGCACCGATGGCCCATGAAATAAAACTGGAACTGCCGGCGCTGGTGAACGCTCACGCTTTATATTTCCTGCTGTTATTGGAATAGAGTTAATTAACTATATTAGAAAATATAATTTTGATGACTTCCCTTTCAGGTCTCCAGTAGAGAAGGCGGTGTGTAAGGAGCAAGTGAGCGACATTGTACAGTGTTACCAGTCAAATCAAACCGAGGTGTTAAGGTGTCAAGAACTCACTGTCTCATTTGATCAATGTGTATCTAATGCCCTGGTAAGTACTCTCAATGAAAGGAAATGATAACAATTCGGAATCGGGCTCAATGAAATGAACTGATAAGATCAGCACTAATTCTGACAATAAATAATTCCCTCTCAGGCCTCGAGGTGATCTGGAAGCGGCGATTAACAGGGGTAGTACTCTACCCTGGACCCCTTAACTTGGATTGATGACTAAAACTGTCACACTGTGATTGTGGGAAACCTAGTAGTGATAAACTTTGTGTGTGTTCCCCTGCAGCCCCCCTAATTTATGAGAGATATCATGTTGTTTGTGTTTGTAAAACATTCTTAATTTATCCACCACTCTGGTCAAATCAGACAATCGTACAAGGTTCTGAAAAACAGAAATCCCATCAGTACACTATGCGGCGAGACGGACATTCCTAGTCGTTGTTCTCTTAGTTAAAGTAACAAACTCCCCCTGTTGCTACATGTCCGATTTTGAAGGTCTTGCCGCATAGTGCAGTAGTTAGTTGGCAGCACACTGACATTCATTGTGACCTAATCCTCTACCACTGCAGCACCTCTGCCACTGTACCTTTTCCTGTAGCATATTATGCGAACCACCCTCATGTTTTGTAAAATGTACTCCCCCCCGCTTATCACGTGATCATATTGTGTGAGTTTATCACGGCCCCCTCTGTCAGCTGGTGTGTGTCTAGGGATGGTGAGCTAATCTAGTACAGACACAGAGAGCACACATTATATTCAGTAAAAGTCTTTTTGTCTATGTGTTCGGTGCAGTTGTAGTAGTCAATGTCACCTTGGAACACACCTATAACACAGGTATGTATCAATCACTATATCGATGTATCTAGATCATGTTTATATCATGTTGATTTCCCTCAAACCTGGCTTTTTGCCCTTTTAATTGTGGTGGCAATTATCCCATATCACGATTGGCACAAAACGTGAAGCCACAATAGTTTACACTGACCCATATACTGATACTGATATTGCAGCCATGCGCCGCCCCTCATATTGCGTCATGTTATTTCCCCTGCATATTATTTCTCTCTGTTTTAACTGATCTCTATATTTTGTCCAGGCACCTCCTTCTCGTTCAATTCCAGCACCAGGCAAGGTTAGTTCACAGCAATTAGGGGACCTAAAAGCAAATACCCTAGTTATAGATCACTGTCAATCTTGAAATTCGGTTCGCTTATTTCTGACCCGATTTTAATCCACAGCCTCGCATCATCCCCTAACACACACCTCCTATTTCAGTTTGGTTTACTGTCTGAGTTTCTAGACATCGGTGGCCGATTGAAGCAGGGCTATATCTGTTCCCCACCTGCACCTCTACCCGCACAGCTACAACCCGATATAATGGGTGGAGACACAAACTTTATCAACGCCGAGGATGTGTTTGATGACTCTGGTGTTGTTAAGCCAGGTAATATACAATTAACATATTCATCAGTTATGTCCCTTTTTGCCCGTCCCCGAAATAATTTCCATTTCCATGCTCGAGCTCCAGATAACTCTTTCGAGCAATGTCTCCCTCACAGTCCACCCTTTCCTCCGTTTTAAACATCTCTCCTTCCCTTCAGGATGTGAGGACATTGTAAAGAACGCAGTATTCATGTTACCTGACGGAACCCGATGTACTCTGGAGGACTTGATGCAGAGTAACACCATAGCTCCGGGGATATTTAGTGGTGGTAGTCAGGATGAGGGAAGTGTCTCAATACCCCTTCAGACACCCCTGCCAGTACCAGAACCCTTCATGTTCAAGGGGGTTGAGGTAGTGACTGGGAAGACGTACACTGCACACATCAATGGGATGAGTCATCCTGTCTCCATTCAGGGGTATGTGATAATGTCATGTGATATATGATCAGTCATGTGATCAGTAGTTAGTTCGGAGCTTGTTAGTTTTCCTTCCCCTGTTACTGTCTGGCGGTGCCCGATTTGATTATCAACAGTGCGCTCGGATGGGGTCTGCGGCGCTAGACAGTCCCCCTAGCTCTTGTTGAACCAACACAAACAATGAATAGTTACTACCAGTAGCAGGTTACCGACTCTTTCCCTTATTTCATTTCCTTCTTTTTACCAATCTTCTCCCATACATTTCAGATCCCAGCTGTTCCGTATAGAGGATGACCCGGACCACATACTAGGTCTCTACAACTCCTCCTACTACCACATAAACACCGTGACCCCTCTTATCATCAACCCAGCCCCTCCTCCTCTACATACCAACAACTACCATGACAAGTACAACTGACTTGAGGATGACAGGTCCAGTTGATAGGGCAACCAGTCCATTTATGGAGGAACCAGTTGTTGTGAAGGAGCAGGTTCCTGTTGCTGTTAAGAAGGAGCAGGTTGCCTATAGCAACAGAAGATACTCACGTCCCAACTGTTAGTAGTGACCACGCTACTCCTTTAGTTTACCAGATCACATTCAACACGATCCAAGAGGGACCTCTGAAGGGTGTTCCACTGTGTACCAAGGGTTACCCACTAAGGGCTGGACCCTATGGACACTTCTTGTATCCAGCTAAATGATATTGGAGAAGTGGTTGGTCCTGACTGGTAAAGTGCTTCCTATTGGATCTGATGGTAAGGCTAAATGGCCCACCGACAAGGAGGGAGCCCCAATATTGCCCCAAACGATACAAAGTACCCCTCGGACCTGATGGATACCCTGTCCTACCTGACTGGCCGGCCCTTTGAGCCTTGTGGTCGTTCTCCAATGGACTCCACCAAGGGACCGCGACTAGCCATGGGACCTGGTAACGTGACATTGTACCCTATAAACAACGAGGGTATATCCTGTGATCTGGCTGGCAGACCATTCGCTCTCCTCTCTGATGGTAGACCTTGCTGGCCATGTAATGCTAATGGCTCCCCTGTGGACGCCGCAGAGAAGCCAGTACGATTAGGTAAGGATGGCTACCCTATTGACCTCAAGGGCCGGTTTCTCTCCCCTGGTGGCTGCATTGTTATCAAGACAAAGATGCCCTACCCAGCTGAGAAAGAGATCCCCCTCCCTGGCTTCATTGCTCCACTGGTATCTCTAGGTGACTCCGTGGTTACCATCCCTTTCTCGGCTATATTTGATGCTGATGAGAAGATAAAGGAGGAATACAAGATGATGTTGAATGTCAAGGATGCCACCATTGCCGTTCCTTTCAAGTTCATGGAACACGCCCCAGATCATGTCTTCAAAACCATTGTCACATCTCCAGTTGCCAGCCCTGGCTGTGGGTCTCCTGGACGGGGTGGGTGTAGCCACCGGTCACCCTTCAAACCATACTCCCCTGCTATCGCCTCACATTACCACTATAACACCTCTCCTGCTGCTACATATCAGCAACATGCTACTTCTCCCCAATACCACCATGCTACCTCTCCAGCCCGTACTGCTCCCACCACCCACCGCACCTCTCCCTACAACCCGTATGATAACAACAGCCAGCCACAGCGGCCAGTACAGCAACAACATGTCTCCCCATACGGACCCCAACAACACTACCATACCTCCCCCTACGATGCCCAAACGTTCTACAAGAGTAGCCCACGACCTACCTGGGGAGAGAAGTCAACCAAACGAGTTCCAGTTTTGTGCAAGCACCATTCTCCAGTTCAGAGTTCACCCAGTAAGCCGTGTCCCCATCCCATACACAGATCTCCAGGACGGTATAAGAACAACCCTGAAAAACAGGCCATGTACAACAGCCCTTATAACTCTCCAACAACATGCGCTCATGGGTACCCCTCTCCCTCATCCGTTGTAGGATCTCCCAAGACAGAGACCTATAACAACAACAACAATACTTGGACCGACACCTATAACAATACTAGGACCGACACCTATAACAATACGAGGACGGACACCTACACAAACCGCAGCGACAACACCAACACAAAAACTGAGACATACAAATCCTCCCCCGGTCGGGCTGAGTTGTATAAGGGGTATGAGGTTCCAGGAACACCCACCACATCTCAACACGTTACAACTGATTTCCCAACTACAAATACCAATACCTCTGCTAGTGTTAGTGAGAAGCAGAGGAGGATAACACCTTTCTATGCTGTCTATCTACACAACGAATGGGTCCAGGTAAGAACAAACTTTTTCAATGGTTTACAGTTAATATGATAGGGTGGTTCATATGATAGGGTGGTTCTCTTTGAGGGGAGACGCGAAACTCTGATACATATTGCCTCCCCTATCGCCCTAATAATAACATATTACCTCCCCTAACCAGATTGCGAAGAAGCACGCCAGACCCAGTAAATCTAAAGATGAACACATGGTAGTGAAACACAAGGGAAAAACGTTCCTTGTCCCACAGAGCCAGATCAGACCCCTCCAGGTAATTATCCATTATTGTTTCATCCCATCACTGCCTTGCTCGATCCTCTCGAGTCGTCGAGAAGGGTTAAAAAACATAACAATTCAACTCAATTCTCCTCTAAAGGGTCTATAGTTGTTGAACTATTTCCCCTCAGGTCTCAGGAGCAGCTCCTCGTGAACTGTTCACGGTGAAAGCACCCCAAGGAGCCCCAGCTACCATGGCCCGGACATTCTCAGTTGAGAGGATCGATCAGCCCGCTGTAACTGACAAGACATTCATTATCCAGATCGCACAGGAGAATCCACCCAGTGAGGCTCAGGTAAATATCAGGAACCGACCGAAACAAGTATACAATCAATCAGAACTCGGTATTTAGGTCACGTGACTGGTTATCAGCCAATCAGGGACCAGTATTTCCTGATTCGGTCGGTTCCAGGTAAATATATCAATATATCATTATCCTGGTCGAGATTTGATTGGAAAAGCTAACGTTACCCCTTTGTGTAATGTGACCCGAAAAAAGGGTCTTATTATCTGATCGGGGTGATATGAGCATTTTTAGTTGGTCAGAAAGTTGACACATTGGATTTGGCCTGTCTTCATTTTCATTACGGGTGCATTATAAACACACTAATTACCCCCCCCCCCCCCCATCCCCCCAGGTTTCTGTTGTTAAGAAAGAGATCCTCTCTATCCACTCTACCGCATCCATCCTGACAGAGGCACAATTCAGAACCCTAGCCTCCACATTCTCTGCAACCGGAGAGAGGCCCATTATGGTTCGAGTTGAGGCGGGCCAGGAGCCACACTTCTACCGATATGTCGAGGAGTTGGTGCAGCAGGGTTGTAGTAAACCGAGCAAGGGCCAGAGAGATACTGGACATAATGTTAATCAGTATCATAATGATCTTATTATTCCTTGTTAGAAGAGGGGTGTGGTTTGTAGGTGTGTAGACTGTTTTTGTTTTGAAGTAAAAGTTTTAATTGAGAGGAAATGTGAGATATCGCTTGCCAATGCCAGTATTATAACTATCGACTATTCTGTCAGGTCAATGCTCTGACCACGGTTATCTCCATATAATTGATATAAAGTATTCGTAATCTTAATGCTAATTGACACTATTTCACTGAATTTGCAATTCTTTAAAACCACGATTCTTATTTATCACTTATCAATACCGTTATGAAATGCCAAATGGCGATAACGCTCGTGGCCTGTCAATTGTCATAGCATTGGCCTGACTCTATTCTCAATTCGCTTCAGGTTCAAACTTAAAGCTTGCCAAAAGGCAAAAACGGTGCCAATGCAGCACTAAAGTGCGTTTCAAACGACTTGACCTGAGATTCCTGGAAATTCAGGATTTCCCCTTTGTAAATACACGCGCAATGCGCCAAATTCCAAGAATTAAGGGTCAAGTCGCTTGAAACGGACTTTACGCGTGTTTTCACAAATTGCGATGCAATTCTTAAAAGCGCGCCGCGCGATTGGAGAGCTAGAAAAAAACGAAAATTTTGTTATTCTGAAAAAAACTTAACTTTTCAGTCGCGAAATCACAAAATCAAACAAGTCTCAGTTCTGCACTGAAACCTTATGCACATCTGGCACCGTCCAAGGTATTTGGGGCTGCGGAGTATGCCCAAGGTCTACGCAAACATGGCTTGATCGTTATGAAACCCCATAACTGGTCAATTCGCTGTTAGAGCAACTTACATTTTGAGATTTTCCAGGCAACGCGAAGTCAAATGACGAGCAGGCCTCGTGTAAAGGCTGTGAAGCGTTTTTAAAGTTAAGATTTAAAATGGTAACTAGTATGTTAAAGAAAGTAGTTCTGTGTGTGTAGAGATCATCAGATTGCCGACAAATCTCCGGTAGAAATGAGAAACAGCTCCAAAGGGATTAGGGAAAACTTCCCGTGCGCCTATGCAGTCATTTCATCAAAAGCTATTGCAAAAGCGTTATTTCCTGATTCTTATGTTCAACATCTGCAAGGGACTAGCTGCATACGGACCCGGTATTAACTTCAAGGACACCCCTTGCTTTGGGGTAGCGGCAGTGATCCCTAAATTCAAGGGATTAGGGAAAACTTCCCGTGCGCCTATGCAGCCATTTCGTCAAAAGCTATTGCAAAAGCGTTATTTCCTGATTCTTATGTTCAACATCTGCAAGGGACTAGCTGCATACGGACCCGGTATTAACTTCAAGGACACCCCTTGCTTTGGGGTAGCGGCAGTGATCCCTAAATTCAAGCACAGAACTTGGCATTGGGCGAAACTATTGAACTTAGAGAAGAGTTACCGCTCACCAATGTAGTAATTTGGTCAAAAGCTATGCCACAAGCACTCTTTCCTGATTCATATGTTCAACATCTGTCATCTAGCTGCCTGGTATTGACTTCAAGGACACCCCTTGTTACTTGTTTTGGAGTAGCGGCAGTGATCCCTAAATTCAATCATATGTTATAGAAGTTAGCATCCACTATGGTTGAATACGCTTTTTCGGTTGTTGGGGCAAAATTATGGAACACTCCAAAATGGGTCAAGGAGGCCAGGAATGTTGATTAATTCAGTTTGTACAGTTTAACTTGTACTAGGAGGGCCATTTCCGATTGACTACCACCCATGGCCATTGGCCACGCCGGGAATTGCCTACTCGTGTGTTGATGGAAATTCTTTGCTGGACTGCTCTGAGCCGGACTATTTCGAAGATGAAATCATCCAGCATCACTGTACCTTATCCTTGCCTTGGTACGGTTGCAAAAAAAAATAAACGCATTATCCTGGGCAGTAAAATTAAAAAAACACATCTGGTCCAAGAAGGGTGCTGGGGTGAGTGCTAGTGTTACCTTCAAGACAAGTAAAGAGCCAACATGTTGATGCTTTTCTTGGTTTCAGCACTGCTGCCCTATCGGACACTCACAAATAATTTCTGCGATACAACAAGTCTAACCATGCGAACATTCCGGAGGAAACTTACTTCTATTCATCAAGATCTAGTGGAAAACGGCCCAAATAAACCGGAATCCGATTTTACAAGAATGGTCGTCTCGGAAAACGAACCCCCTCTCGACAAACTGGTACTCCCGGGATCTTTCATTTTTTTGGGGCATTAAGCTGAGGCGTACCAAGTCTCATACCACCCGGGTATAGACGGCATAGCCTGGAACCCTCCGTACGAACTCCCTTGAAAATTCAAGGGAGAGCAGTGCACATTGGAGGGCCCTTCGCTTGGTATATGTCTGTCTTGGTCGGTCATTTAGATTGATAAAAACTGATCATAATAATTCAAAGGATTCAATGATTACGCAAGCTGTATCCTATACAGTGAGCTACAGGGCCTGGAACAAGGTAACGTTTTGCCTTTGGGAGATTCTTGAGTTTAGTTTGGCCTGGAACAAGGTAACGTTTTGCCTTTGAGTGTGTCTTGAGTTTAGTTTGGTCTGGAACAAGGTAACGTTTTGCCTTTGAGAGTGTCTTGAGTTTGGGTCTGGAATCCCAATGTATACCGTGTTTTGAGTGGCCAGTTACATTGAAACTATAAAATGTACATAATCTTTGAACAGACAATACGGACAGATGAACTTACAGCATTTTGATGAATGATTGGTACCGTGACGTTGTTGGTGATGAGATGAGAGGTGTATCAATTTCCAGTTGAGATGAAGATAAACGAAAACGATTAAAACACCAATAGGGGATAGGACAGATGAATACTCAATAAATAGTTTTGCCCACCAAATATAGTTGTTCATTTGATTTACTGAAGAAAAGCAAGTCTATTAGACTGCAGTGCGATTATATTGAGGCAGGAAAGTTGTATCAGCATAATTAGGTTCTCATTATGAATATCGCCGAAATTTAATATATTTTCCTAGACCAGGAAGTTATGAATATTAATAGTAACGCTCTATATGTTATGTACAGACTAATATTTAGTTTTATTTTTTACTTCTAATCTATTTTTATTTTCATTTCAATCTCTCCAGTTTTCACCATCTTCATTTTCATTGATTTCCTCTCTTTCTTTTTGGTCCCATGCTCTTTGAATATTCCAATTCATCCCTTTTACCCCCTAGTTCCATGGGCAGAACTCCGCAAAAGGATCTGCCGTTTGAAAGTGAGCACTTCGGTTCCACGGGAAGAAAAATACTGACACACAGCCGCACAAACTTCGTGTGAGATGGTTTTTCACGCCCTAATTAAGCATGGTGTGAAAGAGAGATCTACTGAGTTATTTCATTGATCAATTAGATGTGTGAATAACACCCTCCCGAGGGGCTACCAAAAAGGCCGAATTACGCCTTTTAGGCGTAATTCGGCCTGTGCACAAGGCGTAATTCTGCGGCGTAATTCGGCCGCAGAATTCAGCCTAAAAGGCGTAATTCAGCCTAAATTTGGCCGAATTCTGCCCATGGAACAAGGGTGTAATTCTCTCTTTTCTCTCACTCTATATCAATCTTGGGCTTCAGCACTCAGCTCTCTTCCTCCATCTCCCACTCCCTCTGTTCTACTCTCTTCCTCAATCTCTCTATCTCTCTCTCTCACTCTCTCTCTCTCTCTCTCTCTCTCTCTCTCTCTGTCTCTCTCTCTCTCTCTCTCTTGCAGCTCGAATATATTCAGAGTTATTTAGGTCGAAATCTTGTAGTTATTGCTGTGTGGGCTTTACACAAGGCCAAATTTCCTGGTGGAAAACACTTGAACATTGGAACTTTCCTCCCTCACACACACACGAACACACAGCTCTACAGATGCAGCAGGGTGTGTGCTGTGCTAGTTAGGCTTGGGCCACCAAGCCATGGTTTTTGAAATTAGAACATGTCCTGCCATACATGACCTATTTCTAATTACAAAATGGTGTCCTTATTTCCTCCAACTTGGGTTGTATATTTGAGTTACAGCTGAGCTGGACTCACAAGGCACACACAGTTGTGTGGGTTTAACTTTCATGCTGCCGTGAGGTAAGCTGCTACACATAGATCACATGTGCGACTTGCCACATTGTGAGTTTATTATAATGCGCCGCTACTATTTTCAGTACCCCGAAAATTCTCTTAACTCTGAATTTTTCTCTATATATTCTCGCAAATTGCATCAGGAAATATAAGTACTGTTACATTTCTCTCTTTCCCTCTCGTTCTTTTTGTCATTCATGTGTCAAAAATTGCTTTTTCGAGTGAAAATTGGTCATGAATTCAGTGGTGTGTGAAAAAATTAAATTTTTCTATCGTTTCTTTGTCATCGGTGATGTGATTGATGATTCGACGGAACCAGAGTGTGAAGCAGACGACAAAGAGAGGGTGAGAGAGAGAGGAAGAGAGGGAAGAGAGAGAGGGAGAGAGAGAGGAAGAGAGAGGAGGGAGAATAGAGGAGCGAGACGAGAGAGAGAGAGAGGGAGATAGATAGAGAGAGATTAGTGAAGGGAGAGAATATTTCCGATAGATTCTATAGAACTGCGAGCACGACCCGTTTATGTTGATGTATAATACAATGTTTGTGCCTCCGGAAAGATGGACTAGTGATTGTAAGGGCCTCTTTTTCTCTCATCTCCTTCATTCTCATCTCCTCTCTCTCTCCTACTCTCTTCCATCTCGTCTCGTTCTCTCTCTCTCTCCTCTCTCTCTCACTCCTCCTCTTCTCTCTCCTTCATCTCTCTCTCTCCATCTCACCATCCCTCTCCTCTCTCTCCCTACTCTCTCTCCGTCTCATCCTGCTCTCTCCTCTCCAAAAAAAAAAAATAGATCTCTCCTCTCATCTCGTCCTCCTCTCCTCTCTTCTCTCTCTCATCTCCTCTCCCAACGTCCTCTCTCTTCTCTCATGCTCTCTCTCGGGGGACTCTCTCTCCGGCTCTCTCTCAGTCTCTCTCTCGTCAAAACCGTCTCGTCCTCATCTCTCTGTCCTCTTTCCTCTCCGGTCGGGCTCTCTCATCATCTCTCTCAACCTCTCTCCCCTCATCATCTTTACCTCTCATCTCCAATCTCTCTCTCTCTCTTCTCTACTCTCTCTCTCCTTCTCTCCTCTTCTTTTTGCTCAATGTTCATTTCTATGTCTCCATTTCTAGCTCCACGCATCTCTCTGTCCTACTCGGTATTTATATCTCTATCCATCCTTGTTCTTCGTTCTCTCTGTATTCTCTATCTATCTATCTGTTTTTCTATCTGTGTTCTTCCAATCCTATCTTTCGGTATGATTGTTCACAGTAAGGAGATGCCCTGACAGTTTACACAGCAAGCTTTATAATATTCTCTATCTGTCTTCCTCGCGTGTACATCCAAGTCTTTCTTGTAATTAAATCCTCTGCTTAGTTTTAGGAATCCTAACAAACTGCTTTGGCTTCCCCCAAACGCAGTTCAAAGAATTCAATATATATTGCACATGTGTGTTGAAATTATATATTTGGCACATAGCTACTGTTAAATAACCACTTATCCTCCACCCTCTAATTTTGTCTCTTTCTGCCGCAGTGACCTAATACACACACCCCGCCTAACACAACCAGATGCTTCACCAGCTTGTGGTGCTGGAAGGTTAAACTTCAAACAAATGCCACCTATCCGTTGACCCACTTCCCGTTATTAATTTTCATTCAGTTTGACTGAATACCGAAGTATATAAGTATGCCACCTAAGAATCCTCTCTAATCTCTATCGATTTGAAATCTATCAAATCTTTTCTTTTTGACGGTGCTACACTTTACTATGAAAAGTAATTCCTCTCCGTCCAGACCCAGCTTGTTTGACCCCAATCATTCTCAAACCAGAACTGATTCCGGCTATCTATCTATCTATCTATCTATCTGTAGCTGTCCATCTATCTCTATCTATATTTTTCTCTCTTCCTTTCTCTGGTGTGCGTGTATACGCTGCTTTCCTGCACAACTTGGGAGTGTGGGAGAGCTAATTGTGTATAATAAAGTGTGTCATACACACATGCTCTCTCCCTCTCACCCATTCTCTCTCACTGGTATCAAATTAAACATCAACTCATTAATTCTTATCTCATATAAATAGCGACAGATCCTGGCAGGGAGAGAGGGAATGGAGAGACGACGAGAGGTCGAGCGGAGAGCAGAAAGGAAGAGCGCTGTGAGGAGAGAGAGAGAGTAAGAGAGAGAGATAGAGGAGAGATGAGAGATGTGTCTAGAAGAGAGCAGAATTGAAATGGAGAGATAGTCGCAGCGTAGGATAGCCGGAACCGTCGAGTTTCGTTTGTACCAACTTCATCGTAGCGCCAGTTGCCCCACACCTTATTCATGCTAATAATATGTAATTAAGTTTTGCGTGCTACTAAAGAAGGCAGGGAGAGAGAGAGCAAGAGAGAGAGAGGAGAGGAGGCTTAATGAGAGAGGAGAGGAGAGGAGAGAGAGAGAGAGAGAGAGAGAAGAGAGAGAGAGAGAGAGAGAGAGAGAGAGAAAGAAAGAGATAGAAAATAAAGAATATAAAGAGAAAGAGAGAGCCCACTCCAAATTTCTGCCCAAGTAACTCTCTTCGGTCTCTCCACATGACTGTGAAATTGAAAAAAGCCAAGAATAGCTATATCTCCCACAGCCCGAATAAGAGACACTGCTCTCCATTTCCTTCTCTCTCTCTCTCTCTCTCTCTCACTTTCTTTCCTTCTCTCTTTAGACTTTTTCTGAATTTCTGATAATTAGTTACCTAAAAACAGAAGTGACACGTTGAAATTAACTGTCGTGAATTCAAAGGCATACACTGAAATAGAGAAACTGTATTGGTGTGCCATAAACACCCAAGCTGCATACGTGTTTGTATGTTTGTTTCTCTGAATGGGTTAGTGGACAGCAACTCAGCAACATTATATATGGGTACCATTATCCCTCTCTATGTCTCTCTATGTCTCTCGCTCTGTGTGTGTCTCTCTCTCTCTCTCTCTCTCTCGCCATGTATGCTTGGGCACCTAGAATAACCCATAGTATCTGCCCAAACATACACCACCTTCCCATAATGTTTGCCTGTGTGTGTTTGTCTGTGCGTGTGTCCGTGTGGCTGATCTATGAACTAGGTAAATGTCATCAATTATTGCTTTATAACACACTCTGCCAACACGTGCGCTATCTCAATAAATAATAGCACTGATTTCGGTTCTCTGTCTTGTGCGGTTCGCACCCGCATTTTCCCAAACGCTATGTGATGGTGAAGGATATGTGTGCGAAATATTTTGAGAATGCAGGTGAATGATGACAGATGACGTCATGAACAATGTAATGACGTCATGTGTCAATCACGTGTCAGTTGAGAGTAAGGAACGTGCTAAAACAGCTGATGAGATGTTGGCCCCTCCCAACGGGGATGTTTGATTGGAATAACCTACAAACTTGTTCAAAAAGATTAACGTTGGTTCTTTCTCGTCCGACAGAAACGTTTAATATGTCCGCGGGGTTTCTTTGTCCACTCGCGGCTCGGCGAAAAGGAGAAAATGTATATATTGAGGGTGTGCTGTCTTCTTAATTCTAATCAGTCTGTTCCAGTGTTCCAGGCCGATGACAGTAGAATGGTTGTTATCCAATGTCCCCTGTTTATCTCTCTCTCTCTCTCTCTCTCCTGTCATGGGCTATTCGCCAGAGTACTGCCTCTTATTATGCCTCTTTTGGAGCCCGCAAGCGTGTCGCTAATCACGGTCTAATCTCTGTACACCCACAGGGCATCACACACACAATATTTCAGCGTATATAGAGAGAGAGAGACTAGAGAGGGGAGAGAGAGTGAGAGATGATGAAGCTTGATAGCAATAGAACGTCGAATAGATCTTCTCTATAATACATCGGAAGTTATCATGGGCAACTATATCCCATTGCAATAGAATTGACATTCATAGCCCAATACACTTATTGACATTTTCAATTTTCAAACCTAGTCATCATTCAAATCGATTTGGTTTTAATATCATTAGAATATCATCCTATTAGAAGCTCTAGAAAGGTGCAGACAGCAGGCTACTGACATCATTCAATATGAGCACATGTAAAACATACAAACCTATTTTATCCCTGAAAGATATATATCCACTAGTCCAGTAGCCGATGGAATATTTCCCCTAGTAACCTAATTCTCTCCCCGTCCAGGCCGTTTGAGATCTTTATCTACCTGGCGATCTTCGCTAACTGCGTTTCACTCGCAATGTACAAACCAATGCCAAAGGGCGATGTAGATGAAACATCAAGTGTTTTGGTAAGTTCAGAAAAAGA
Source organism: Hormiphora californensis (assembly GCA_020137815.1). Classification (NCBI taxonomy): domain Eukaryota; kingdom Metazoa; phylum Ctenophora; class Tentaculata; order Cydippida; family Pleurobrachiidae; genus Hormiphora; species Hormiphora californensis. Next base: position 6,301,056 of record CM035357.1, read on the forward strand.
GAACTGATTTCATGAGTAGAATAGTACATTATTATAGGGATTAGGGGCGTAATTTTGTTGAAATGAACTCCAGTAGCTCAAACTTGAAACCTTTTACACTAGTTTTTTAAACAAATAACATGTCTTGGAAAATTGATTTACAGAGAGTCTTTTTAACACCGCGTCTCTCTCTCCCCCCGCAGGACAGGTTGGAAAAGTTTTTTATCGGGATTTTTTGGGTTGAAAGTATAGTAAAGATCGTAGCACAGGGATTCATGTGTCATCATGGATCATATCTACGCTCCTTTTGGAATGTTCTCGACTTTTTTATTGTTATAGTTGGGTAAGTTTTTTACATGCGATTCTATTTAATTTTACTAATTAATTGAGAATATTATATTGTTGAGAGTTCAACACCCACATCAATAACACCCCTTTCAATTTCAGCACGCTTAGTGTTATGGACTTAGATACGGGCGGTATAAAGGCTCTCAGAGCGCTTCGTGTCTTACGTCCCCTAAAGTTTATCGCCGGTTGCCGACGTAAGTTTAACCATAATTTTCCTGTTTTTAATTTTAATTATCTTTTAAGTCTCTACCTTCCTAAATATTGGGGTTTTAGTAATGTCCTAACTGCATTTCGAAGCTATAACAATCTGGAAGTGACCCCCCCCCCCCTGGAGGTGACAATGTGTGTGATGTGCTAGTATACAAGAAAGATGGAGAGAGAGAAGGAGTGTATTGTTTGAAGAGAGAGAGAGATAGAGAGAGATAGAGGGGGCCCGGCGGTGTACGATTGTACCTTTCGTACAAGCCAACAAAGTGAGAGGGGGTAGTAGAGGGATTGGAGAAAACATACATATCTTGAGGAGAGAGGAAGACAAAATTATATACATTATATATATCCTGACAATTCTAACACACACACATACGAATTGACACGTCAAAAGAGCGAGAATGTGTTCTAAAGCTATCACCAACTCGTTCTCAGTCTACTAAGTCATCGTACACATACCTAACTCACCCCGAGGAGTAGTAAAGAGTTTTAAGACGCACAGAGATATAATGGACTGCACTCAGTTTCCCAGACTGGTTAGACAATTAAAACCTCTCCTGTTCTCTCTGTCTTATGACGATTAGGCGATTAAAGTCGAACATACACACACTGCAAACACACACGCGCCATGGACACTTACTGAAAGAAATACTGTCTACTTTTGGGTATCTCCTTACTCCATAGCTCTCGTAACAAACCCTAGCCCAAACATACTCAATTAACCCCAACATATCCACCTTAACTAACCCCAACCCCCTCAATTAACCGCAACCCCCTCAATTAACCCCAACCCCCTCAATTAACCCCAACCACCTCAATTAACCCCAACCCCCTCAATTAACCCCAACACATATCCACCTAAATTAACCCCAACACATATCCACCTCAATTAACCCTATCCCCCTAAATTAACCCCAACCCCCTCAATTAACCCCAACCACCTCAATTAACCCCAACCTACCCCCCTCAGCACTCCAGGTGGTTATGAACTCAATATTGATGGCCCTCATACCCCTGATGAACGTGGCCGTCCTCATTCTCTTTTTCGTCATCTTCACAGCCATAATGGGCATGGAGTTTTTCAGGGGCCAGTTTAATCGGGCATGTGCCGACATGCACACACGTGAGTTCAAATTTAAACGAGAAATTCTGTTAATTCATTTTTCACGCATTTAAGCGATCTTCTGAACAATATCTCAATATGTATTTCAAATCACTCCAATTACACACGTGAGTTCCATTACTATAGTCAATCATTACCAGTGGCACAGTGATTTTAATTGGTGATTCATCAATCATAGCATCACCATCTTGTAAGGTTTCGTAATGCAAATCCCACGCCTAATAATAATAACTCGTGTATATATTATCATGCAGAACTCATAAATGACACTCGATATCTTATCTCTAATCCCCTAGGGGGTTCTATAACACATCTCCCCCTCCCCCATGGCCGGTCATAATACATATCCCCTCCCTCATGGCCAGTGGCCACACCACACCACATCTCCCCCTCATGGCCGGTTCTAACACCTCCCCCTCCCCCCAGGTAACATCCCAGATATCTACATGCACCCATGTGACACGGATGAACGGGGCATGGGATTTACCTGCCCCATGTCCTACAACTGTACCTATTGGATAGGTCCCAACGAGGGCATAACCACCTTTGATCACATTGGCCTGGCCTGTCTAACCGTCTTCCAGATTATCACGTTGGAGGGGTGGACGGACATCATGTATTGGGTAGGTGATCCATGCAACTCCATAGACCATACCATTATTGATTGGGGTGGAGATTATATTGGGAATAGTTGAGCTCAACTCAGTATTATTTATCTGTTGTGTGTTTGCAGTTTTTTTTGTCCCATGTATTTCCTCGCCAGGTAGTTTGTCGCATCCGTGCATTGCCCCCATTTCCGTTCCTGTTTTTATCTCTCCACTTATTATCCATCTCTCTCTTTTCTCTCTTGCTCTCTCCCTCTTTCCCTCCCTGTTCTCTCTCTCTCTCTCTCTCTCTCTCTCTCTCTCTCTCTCTCTCTCTCTCTCTCTCTCTCTTTCTCTCTCTCTCTCTCTCTCTTTCTGTGTTCTCGTAGCCAATGTTCGTCCTACATCAGGAATCGTTATTAATAGTTCACGGAGAAAGATAATGTGGTGTTGTAATTATGCTTGTATTGTACACGCGAAATGCGGTGAAATGTTTCAGAAATGAATTCTTGGTTGAAAACGGAAAAAGGGGGATTGGGTTTTGGTGATGCCATCGCTCGGCTGCTAGTGTAGAGGTGACAACATCACCAAGATTCGGGTTCAACAAAACATTTTTCCAATTTTTATAACCTTTCCCTTCTTTTTCAGAGTATGGATGCCATTGGGAAGCAACTGCCTCCATTTTTTTATTTTAACATAGTTATCTGGGGAGCATTTTTCATGCTTAACCTTGTTCTCGGTGTGTTGGCGGGAGAGTTCTCCAAGCAGCGAGAGAAAATTGAAGCAAGGTAGGACGATACATACAATTCATTTATTCATATAGGTCTCTGAATGAGGGATGGAGAGGGGAGAGAAATAAAGAGACAGAGAAAGAGAGAGAGAGAGAGAGAGAGAGAGAGAGGGAGAGAGAGAGAGAGAGAGAGAGAGAGAGAGAGAGAGAGAGAGAGAGAGAGAGAGAGAGAGAGAGAGAGAGAGAGATTCAGAGAGAAATAAGAGAAGAGAGCGAGACCTCTGGTCGTCATCATCTTTCGATCTTCATCGGTAACCGATGTCCGATAAGGAGAATGGTTGTTGTTTGGACCTGGTCCAGATGGCCCATTAGGAAAGGAACTCGCTCCGTATCGAGTGATTTATTATCGTGGACTCCTCTTTTCTCTCTCTCTCTCTCTCTCTCTCTCTCTCTCTCTCTCTCTCTCTCTCTCTCTCTCTCTCTCTCTCTCTTCCTCTCTCTCTCTCAGTCTCTACTTTTGTCTCTAAATAGTCTGTAACCGCAGCACAGTAACGATTATACCCCCTGCCCTCAGAAAGGAGTATCTACGGAAGAAACGTAATAACGATTTCCGTAATGAGCTAGAAGGTTATGAGGCATGGGTCAAAGAGGGAGAAAGGATATGCCTCAATGAATCTCAGACCGAGGCACTCAAATATAGTAGGTTCAACAGGAGCAGTGTAAAGGCCCATTTTTATACCGGATACCAATTACCCGTGTATCTTATAATGACTCCAATTATAGGGCCTTTTTCCTGAACTTCCCTGTATGTATTACAAAGATCCCAAACTAACAGTCCCCCACCTCCAAAGATCTCAAACTAACAGTCCCCACCACCTCCAGATAAGGGCGTAGACGAAAACCATCTGCACGACTCCGATGGCTCCGACTACCCAGACACGAAGAGTCGTCTCTCAAAGTGCTGGTCGTCCATATTGTCCTGGTTGAAATCGTATAATCGTGATCTGAAGAAGCGTGCTCAGAAGATTGTCAAATCGGACGCCATGTATTGGATTGTTATGTTCCTAGTGACAATGAACACTATCAGCGTTTCCCTCAAGTGGTACGGCATGCCAGACGAAATGAACAAGAACATGAAAAGCGTCGAGTTCGTTTTTACATTTATATTTATAATTGAAATGACTATCCGAATGTATGGCCTGGGCGTGGAACAGTACTTCAAGTCTAAGTTCAATACCTTCGACTTTACCGTCATCTTTGCATCCCTGTTCGAGCAGTTCTACGTTCAGTTTTTTGACGGCGCCGACATGGGCTTGACTGTATTCAGATCACTCAGATTATTACGATTGTTCAAGGTCACCCGATACTGGACGGACTTGCGGAGCCTCGCCGCTGCCCTTCTAAATTCTCTCAAATCAATCATATCCTTGCTCTTCCTACTCTTTCTCTTCCTGCTCATTTTCGCACTCCTCGGTATGCAGCTGTTCGGTGGACATTTCGTGTTTGCGGAACAAGTGCCTCGGGTTAATTTTGATAGTTTCCTCACTGCACTCCTCGCTGTCTTCCAAATGCTGACCGGTGAAGATTGGAATGTGATTATGTACAATGCCATCAATGCCCTGGGAGGCGCTAAAAACTACCGAGGTAATAATACTCCCATCATCAATTGTTGTCATTCAATTAACAACAATATAATGGTATTTCATTTAAATTTGATTATTATTTGAGTGTGATTGAGTATATCCCTCTGTGTGTTTTAGGTGGTATAGCCTCGATATACTTTATCGTGTTTATGGTGATTATGAACTACACCCTCCTCAACGTCTTTCTGGCCATCGCTGTGGACGGGCTAGCTGACTTCGATGTAAGTGTGATATACAGTCAAATTTCCATTTACTCCGGCAAATCTGTTGATAAGTATGGAAAATAGACATAGTGTGGCAAGTGTTAGCACGGGGAGGTTGCAATAATAAAATAGACAGGGTTTGGTGTTAGTTCGTGGGAGGTACATGAAACTAACGGTCTGACAGACTCTCTGATGTAAGTTCGGGAGGAAGCGGGTGAGATAGAGGGAAGGAAGCAGGGAAGGAAGTGGGGAGAGAGGGAAAGGGAAGGAAGCAGGGAGAGAGAGAAATGGAAAAAGAAGGGAGATGGAGAGAGGTAAGGGAAGCAGGGAGAGAGAAAGGGAAGGAAGCAGGGAGAGAGGGAAAGGGAAGGTAGATTAGAAGAGGGAAACACGTTAGCGAAGGTGAGGATAGGTGTAGGTGAGAGAAATTGACTTTTATGTACAGCATACTTTCCATGCCGCTAGGAAACCTGACTTGTTGAACGTTTACATGTCGGACACATACAAACAAAAGTAGTTTGGTCAACATTTCCCTTTTAAATCCCGCCAATTCCCTCTCCAAAATCCGCCAATTCCCTCTCCAAAATCCGCCAATTCCCTCTCCAAAATCCGCCAATTCCCTCTCCAAAATCCGCCAATTCCCTCTCCAAAATCCACCAATTCACTCTCCAAAACCCTCCAATTCCCTCTCCAAAACCCGATTATTCCTCCTCCCGACCTATATATTTTCTTTCTCCGTAAACGTTCTCTAAAACCTGTTTTAATATCCGCAGATGGTGAGTGATGCGGAGAAGGAAAGCGAGAAGAAGAAAGAAGAGGAAAAGATCGGTGTACAGCACGAACTCCAAGAGCTGGATAATGTCGATAATGTTGAGGACTGCAACAACTCCTCGTAAGTTTGGTTTGGTTTGGTTTGGTTTGGTTTGGTTTGGTTTGGTTTGGTTTGGTTTGGTTTGGTTTGGTTTGGTTTGGTTTGGTTTGGTTTGGTTTGGTTTGGTTTCCATCACCCCTTCCCTCCCCAGTGTCCGGGCGTTACCGTACCAGAATGACTTCAAATCAGCTGATAACCTCGATCACTCCATTGACATTGACCGTCACGCGGAGGATAGTGAGGAAGAGGGTGAGGAGAAACCGGAGCACAACCCCGATAATTGGGTTGGACCCCGATCTTCTCGAGTCTGGGAGAGTGATATTCGGGAAGCAGCTGGTGGTACCCCCAAGAAGTTACATCATACTGTTCCTATCGTGCCCCATCCTTCTTTCTTTATTTTCTCTCCTACTAACCCGTAAGTTGTTGAAAAATATTACTTTGTAGCACAGAATACAAATATTTTGTGATACAAAGTGCTATTTTCACTGTTCAGTAGATTGAGAGGATTAACAATAATTTAAAATTCTGTTGTAAAAGGTTTAATGATATTCTATACAATTCCCTGCAGGCTGCGTCGGTTTTGTCACTGGATCGTTAACATGCGACATTTCGATAACTTCATCCTCTTTATCATCTTACTCTCCTGCATTATGCAGATGCTCCAAAACCCTAAGGATCTGGAGTCTGATAATAACAGGGTAAGAAGAGAGGGAGAGAGAAAAATATCGAGCACTAAACGAGGAAGTGAGAGATAGAGAGGGATTGAGAGAGAGAGTTACAGAGAGAGAAACATGGAGTAATAAAAAAATGAGAGGGATGATGATGAATAGGATAAATGAGGTGCTGAGAAGATCAGAGATCGTGTACGTCGTACAACTTGAATGAGAAAATTATGGATCACGGTGGACAGAAAAGAAGGAGAATGTGAGATAAGAGCTTGCCAATTAGCGTCTTATTACAGTATTTGATTGCCTCCCTGAGAGAGAGAGTTGAAGGAGAGAGAGAATCCGCACAATTTTCTACTTATCACAACTTAAATTTATTTTAATCGAAATTAATTAAACGTTTTTATCATGCACATAATTATCCACTATCATTTATTGTAATACCTAATGACCAGTTATCACACGAATCTACAATTAGACAATCGCTATCACACCAATCGAAGTGGATGATTTATCATCCATCATGAGTACGACGGAATTTGAGAGTTCATAGCCCATTATTTTCCCTATTTTCCTGCAACTTATTGTTGTATCTCCCCCACAGTTTATCGAGTACCTGGAGTATGGAGTTACAGTTATCTTTTGTCTGGAGATGATCCTGCGAGTGATCGACCTTGGATTTGTTATTCATCCAGGATCCTATCTCCGAGATCCGTGGAACGTCTTGGATGCTGTTGTAGTTCTTGTTTCTATCCTTCGAGTCGCTGTGTAAGTTGGGGACTACCAGACTGTGTGACAGTATCTGTATGTGACATTGTCTGTCTATCTCTATGTTTGTGTTCTGTTTGTGTTCTGTCTGTCTGTCTATCTGTCTGTCTGTCTGTCTATCTACATATCTGTCTGTCTGTCTGTCTGTCTGTCTGTCTGTCTGTCTGTCTGTCTATCTGTATCCAACTTGTGTTCTTACGTCAAAAGTGGAACTGTGATAATCTGCTTATCTTTTTCTCAAAGATAGAAGAAAAAAGAGAGGGTCTGGAAGAGAGAGTCCCATACATATATTTACATCTGACCAGTGACCACTGCAATCATAATATAGTCATGACCTGGCTCCAATGAATAATTGATATCCGACAAACCAGTGTGATGGAGAGCTATAATTATCTAGTACGTGTGTGTGTACGTGCGGTCGATTTCCGATACTGTAGTTTCTATGGAAGTGCCGCTACTACAGATTACTGTTTCCGGCCACTTTGACACACACACACACACAGTTCTCTTTTAGAGGAGAGAAATACAGCCGTATTATGTTTGTGTGGGCTGTCTGTAGTATGTTGGGAGGGAGAGACTGTGACATTTCTAGCAATTAGATGTTCTACACCCTAACTATAGTTAGTTGGTGAAATAAAGCTGCGTGGTGTTGTATAAACTTGTTTTTCTCCCCCTATAACAGGAAAGCACCGACGGTTAAACGGCTGACAAACGTGATGTTATCAATGCGATCCCTCAAGTCCATTAACAGGATTCAGAAACTAAAGAACGTGTGTCTGTGTCTGATAAAGAGCGTGGGATCCATCCTCAATCTCCTGCTCATTGCCATCCTTCTCACCTTCATGTTTAGTGTCATGGGAGTGCACATGCTGGAGGTAATTATTGCATCTTTTTATTGTGAATATTATAGATCTGCTAAAGATAGAGAGTCTTATTTCCTGGATATGTGTCTTTCCCACTACTATATATCTCTCTCTCCCATGTCTTTTCCAGTCGACAGTCTTCCCTCATTCATCTCCAGATGTAGATGATGGGAGAGAGGCAATGAGAAAAAGAGAGAGTGGGAAAGAGAAACGCTTTCGTTTCCTCTATCTCATCTCCCCGTGGTACACAGCACGTCTCTCTCCATTCCCAATTTCTCTGCTGGCCTGCTGCGCGGCTTAGTGCGGCGCGCGCGGCCCTCCTTTTCGGACAAAGTGTGCGAGTGTCAGTCTGTACTGTGTCATTAAGAAATTAAAATCACTCCAGCACAGGCCTCTCTCCTTTGCTTGCTTGCTCTCCCTCTCTCTGTCCTGTACAAAGAGAGGCTGTTAATGATTATTTTATCTTGGTAATCACATAATGGGACGTGATACCTAATATAGCAACAACAAATTAATGTACACTCTCCGCAGGGCAAGTTCTTCTACTGTACTGATTCTAGCAAGAAAACGAAGGACGAATGCAAGTAAGTTATACATACAATTCCATAAATATTATACATGATTGACATATCCCCCATTTCTACTGACCCTTTCTCTCTCTCTCTCTCTCTCTCACTCTCTCTCTCTCTCTACACACATAGACACACTTCTGCAGCAGTTGATGAGTGTATAATTGCTCCCCTTTATCTCTTGGTGCGGAACTGCTGAGCAGTCTCTTCCGTTCTCTCTCTCTCTCTCTCTCTCCTCTCTCTCTCTCTCTCTCTCTCTCTCTCTCTCTCTCTCTCTCTCTCTCTCCCTCTCTCTCTCTCTCTACACACACTATTAGTAGGTAGAGTTCCAAACATAGAACCAGGAAAAAGAGAGATAGAGAGTATATGATGATATGCTATTATCACACACGTGTGAAAAGTGGAGGAGACCAATAGAGGCCACATGTACAATAATAGACCCACTAGGCCAGTCAATTTAATTATCTTTCTATCTTTAATTTGCCAAGCAGGCTGTCTTTCGCCTCGGACTGCTCGCACCGGCCCGGTGTGAACTGTGAGAGCCGACAGACTCGGATCAATCCTTAATTATATCGCATCACCACCCTAAAACTATCCTTATCTCTCCAGGGGTTACTATTTTGCTTTTCCGTCTAACGACGCGGAGAACAGGAAAGTGGAACAGAGAGTATGGGAGCCTCATTTCTTCAGATTTGACAACGTTCAGTCTGCCATGTTGACACTTTTCACCGTGGCTACATTCGAGGTAAGACTGCAAACTATATCAGATGATTCAAGGCCGGCTGCTTTATTCAGTTTGCCCACACTGACCCCCCCCCCCCCCCCATAACATGACATGACATGATAAATTAACATAAGTCCTAGTCCTAGTGATATCATGATCCCAATTTACATTTAACATCTCCCCAGGGTTGGCCGGACGTTATGACGAACATGATGGATGCCAGCAAGAAGGACATGGGACCGATTGAGAACACCGAACCCTGCTCTCTGCATCTACATTGTCGTCTATCTCGTTGTCATGTCCTTCTTCATGATCAACATCTTCGTTGGTTTCGTGATCGTTACCTTCCAGGAGAAGGGAGAGAAAGACAATGATTCTGAGTTGCTTGATCGGAACAAGGTATTATATATTGGAGAGAGAGAGAGAGAGAGAGAGAGAGATGGGATGAGAGCACATGGCCAGGATGGCTGACATTTTGTCATATGTTCCCCCTAATTATGCTAATACACACACACACTCAGCGAGGAGCAATTGCCCGCCGCTCATTGTCTTCTCTCTGTACACTACTCTCATCTATATTTCTCTCTCTCTCTCTCTCTCTCTCTCTCTCTCTCTCTCATCTATATTCTCTCTCTCTCTCTCTCTCTCTCTCTCTCTCTCTCTCTCTCTCTCTCTCTCTCTCTCTCTCTCTCTCTCTCTCTCTCTCTCTCTCTCCTCTCTCTCTCTCTCTCTCTCTGTATCTTTCTCTCTCTCTCTTTCTCTCTCTCTCTCTCTCTCTCTCTCTCTCTCTCTCTCTCTCTCTCTCTCTATCTCTCTCTATCTCTATCTCTCTCTCCCTTTTACACGAATCAAGAGATTAGATCCAAGCTCCAATATTGTTCTGTTTTTCATTTCTCTCACAGACAAAAATCTAAACATAACAATTAATTAATAACACGTGTATTCCTCCCCCTCTCTCCAGAGAAGCTGCATTGAGTTTTCGCTGAAGGTGAAGCCCCAAAACAAGTATATCCCGAACAATGTACAGAGTCTGAGGTACAAGTTGTGGCAGGTGGTCAGTTCCAACTTCTACACCAACCTGATTATGTTCATCATCTTCATCAACACCATCCAGCTGATGATGCCGGTAAGCAGGATTTTAATCTTCATCATGGGTTAGAGCTGGGTAGAGTTATACATGAGTCTGATTTATACACAATATTTTCACTCTATTCACCCTCAGATGTCACTATCATCCAAATCACCTCACTCCACAAATGCTTCCACGTTGAATCACATCAACCCCCTCTCACCGAACCATCCACAAAAAAGGTACATCACTTTATCATTCTATCATTCCCCTAAAACCTTCTTCACCAAGCCATATATTTAACCCTCCCTCCCTGACCCATATCTAACCCTCCCCTCCCTCCCCCTCAGTACAACGACCCCCTCACTAACCCCCTCCCTCCCCCTCAGTACAACGACCCCCTCAGTCCTCACTAACCACCTCTCTCCCCTCATATCTAACCCTCCCTCCCCTGCACTAACATCCCTAACCCATCACTAACCCCCTCCCACTCTCAGTACAACGACATGTCCGAAGAGTACGAGGAGGCCCTGGAGATTGTTAACAAAATGTTGGTGGCCGTCTTTACAATAGATATCATTCTCAAGTTATCTGCATACGGAGTGAAACAGTACTTCCTCGGGAGCTCCTGGAATGTATTTGATTTCGTTGTTCTCGTGGGATCTTTTGTTGATATCATGGTCAGCGCAGTGGTACAAGGTAATGAATTTTACAGGACAGCTCTATGCAGTATTTCTTAGTTCTAAGTTGTATAAACGGTGCAGTAATAGCAGTAATAGCACTGATAAAATATCACAACATTCTAAAACACCTCCCTCCCCCTCCCTAGAACAACTTCATGATAGTCCGACTGGTCAAGATGTTCCGTGCAGCTCGTCTCATCAAACTTCTAAACTACGGAGGCGAGATGAGGACACTCCTCTTTGTCTTCCTAAAGGCCCTGAAATCACTACCTCATGTCATGTTCTTGATCATGCTGACGTTTTACATTTACGCTGTCATTGGGATGCAGATATTTGGAAAAGTGGAGGCGAACCCTGATGGAGCCAGTGATTACACTATTACTAGGCTGAACAATTTCTCAAGTTTCCTGAATGCTATGATCATCTTATTCAGGTATGTAGATATAATTCAATTTAACTCAACATTTGTCATTTAAATTCTGATGTGGGCATGAATTATTGATGTTATTTTTATACTTCGGGTGCTCTACCCTCTCTCATCGTATCGTACCACCCACCATTCTGATCTTCAATAACAATGAACTAATCATCCCCTTCCAGGTGTTCTACGGGAGAAGCTTGGCATGCCATCATGAGAGATCTGACCCCAGAGCGGGCACAGTGTGGCAAAGGACCCGAGGACACGGGTACGGACACTTCCTGTGGTTCCAAGTTCTCCGAGGTGTACTTCTGTACCTTTGTCATTACATCACAGTTCCTGGTGGTCAACCTGTTCGTTTCTGTCATTATCGATAACTTTGATTATCTTACTCGGGACATGTCAATTGTGGGCCTTCACCATCTCAACAAGTTTGTGAGAAAATGGGCTGACTTTGATCCGAAAGCAACTGGAAGGATAAAACACGAGGATGTGATAAAATTGTTAAAACGGATTTCACCTCCATTGGGACTGGGGAAAAAGTGTCCGGATCGTGTTGCGTACATGGTGAGTTGGAGGATTTATTTTATTTGTTTTAAGACAAGGGTTCATGTAGTCTAAAGCAGTCAATTCTCCAAAACCAGGGTCATGATGGACTGTCAACCCTCCCCCCCATTTTATAACAGCTGTTTCAAATCTAATAATTTCTTTTCTACCCACCCTTTTCAATCCCCATCAGACATCTAACACCCCTCTCCTCTCTCCCAGCGTATGATCGGAATGAACATGCCTCTTCTCCAAGATGGAACAGTTGAGTTTACTGCCACTCTCTTTGCTCTGGTCCGGACCTCTCTCGAGATCTGTGTGCCCGATGGAATTAATGAGGTGTCTAAAAAGAATCAAGAGCTAAAAGATAAAATCGTCAAGACCTTCCCGGGTGTCCGTCCAAAGTTACTGGAGCGAGTCTTACCCATTCACGGTACGTGGTTTTTGCTTTGATCAGCTAATTACTAGAGCATGAGTATCTTTCAGTTCCTATGGCTGAAACATTTCAAGAATTCTTGGCAAAAAGTGCAATTAATCGCAAAACATCATTAATTTGCAGAAGAGGGAAAAGAAGTAGAAACTGTAGCGAAGATCTATGCTACCCTCATGATTCAGAAGTTCTACCGACATCTACAGAAAAAGAGAGAAGAGGAGTTCCAAAAGTCACAACAACAACCCCTTATGGTACAAATTCTCATCTCCCTGTTCCTTTGTTTGATAGTTTTAACTTTAAAGAGAAAATTAGAGTGAATGGATATACCTCGACCAAAACGCGGAGTTTTTACGTCAGCCGACCCGAAACCGGATTAAATTTTGCCACCCGCTGGTCTCAGGGCCTCCAAATATGTCAAAATATGTCTGAATTGTCATTTGGGGTCATTTAGACCTTTTAATTACATGTAATTACCCTTTAATTACATGTAATTACATTTTAATTACATGTAATTACTTCCAATTACATTCCAATTACTTCAGCACCTCGAGAGCTTTCGAACGCACCCTAGAACACCTTTCTACTCCTTCTAATTGCCGAGTTCTGTATACCCCTTATTTTGACTGTTTTTCGCGTCCTACCCCTTATAGGTTTGGGTATGGCCATCGCCACACCCCCTATACGTCGCGGGACCTCGAGACCTTTCCAACGAGCCATAGAACACCTCTCTACTACTTCAGGGGGCTTCAAAACTTTCACTCTAAAAATATCTATGGTTTTATGGTTTATGGTTTTACGGTTATCTCGACCAAAACGCGGAGTTTTTACGTCAGCCGACCCGAAACCGGATTAAATTTGGCCACCCGCTGGTCTCAGGGCCTCCAAATGTGTCAAAATATGTTTAAATTATCATTCTGGGTCATTTAGACCTTTTAATTACATGTAATTACCCTTTAATTACATGTAATTACCCTTTAATTACATGTAATTACTTCCAATTACATTCCAATTACTTCAGCACCTCGAGAGCTTTCGAACGCACCCTAGAACACCTTTCTACTCCTTCTAATTGCCGAGATCTGCATACCCCTTATTTTGACTGTTTTTCGCGTCCTACCCCTTATAGGTTTGGGTATGGCCATCGCCACACCCCCTATACGTCGCGGGACCTCGAGACCTTTCCAACGAGCCATAGAACACCTCTCTACTACTTCAGGGGGCTTCAAAACTTTCACTCTAAAAATATCTATGGTTATGGTTTTATGGTTTATGGTTTTTTTTTCATCTGGTATTAAGGGCCTGTCGGCTCGGCCCCGTTGTTTTAGTTTTAGGGGGATGTTTTAGGGGGGATGGGTTGAGTTTGGGTTATATTCGGGTCGGGGGGCCTTGCCAGGCCCCGAATCATTTACTTTTGCATCGTATTCCGATATATGTATCGAGTACGTCTAGGTAATGTTCGCCAGCTTCTAATCCAGTCAATTCCCCAGGCTGGATTAAGAATAACGCACGAGTTGAGTAAACCCCTGAAACGGCAGATATCCGGAGAACTGGACCTAGATTCTGATGACGACGAGTTCAATAATCCAAACAAAAAAGTGAGCACAATATTATCATCAATTTTAACATTCTCTAGAATTTTTTGTAGATAATCTTTATTTTCGGGACAAATCTAGCAGTTGGTGTAATTCATGCATCACATTTCAGCCATCCCATTTGGGGCTGATAAAGCGGGTAATGAACTCGATGAAGGATAGCACCAGCACGACGACACTCGGTGGTTCATCTCCCAGGTTACCCAATAGGACCAGTCCTTCCCGGGATATCGAACTGGCCGATATGAACTCTCCTAATCTACTATCAGGTATTGATATCTCCCCCTCTCTTCTGGTACTGACATCTCTTCCCGGGCTCTCACACACCTTGTCGAGTAACCCCTGTGCTTACTTACACCGGGGCTGCCGTACATTAAAATCCCTTTATCGTATAACAAGAGACGGATCAAGATTCCTTCCGACTCCTTCGCCCTGCCGGGGGCAGTATAGTTTGAGAAGCAGTTTTGATGAATTCGCGAGTTTTATAACAAGTAAAACAAGGAAGTTTTAGTTCAACAGTTTTATAACATATATTACTGTTTCAGGGGACATTTGAAGATCATCTACGTTAACTGGGGAACCACGAGAGAGAGAGAGCTACTAGAATGAGGGTTTTAATCGCACGTCGCACGCCCAACATATATCAAGAACAATCTAGGAATCTATCATTATATTGTCATAGTTAATGATATGTGTATAATACAGTGGAATGGGCACAGAGTGAGATCAAGTGTGTGTGAGTGTGTGTGAGTAACATTATAGAATTGTGATGTTTTGATCATTGTAACTAGCATCACGACCCCCCATCACTAAAAAGACATTTCTTGTGTTTGGCGCCATTGTAAAAAGGAGTATATTGCTCTTGTTGTTATATAATTATGGTAATGTATGTGTGACAGAGAGATATTAGAGAGTTAAATGAGTAAAGAGTATTATGTAATGTTGTGAAAATTCAATTTCAGTGCACACTCGGTATGGCATTTGTGAGTTAGAGTGATTAGTTGTAAATATTGGTGGTGTGTGTGTATGAGCGTATGTGTGTATGAGTGTGTAACAGAGAGATATAAGAGTGAGATAAGAGACTGAGAAAAAGATTTAGGCTGTCGTTGAAGCACAAGAAGCTAGAGAGCAACTATTTATGATTTTATTTTTGACTATGTTCTTTTTCATTGTAAATTTATCGTGTTTCATTTGTAGGCTACAATAGGTGTTCGGCGACGGATTTATTATAGTGGCGTCCTCATCCCTAGAAATATGGGACACTGTTCCTCGGTTGACGAAATTGGTTACGTCAATATTTTATCATTTTGAGATACTGATTGGAAGGCGCGAATATCATCAGTATGTGCTGCTGTTTAAGCCGCGCTGCGCGTCGCTGATTAAACTAGAGCTCGAAAAAAAAGTTATGAACTTTTGCTCGTTGCTTTTTTGAAACTGATTTTTTTCACCGTGAAAAGTTGGAATGCGCTGCAGCCCCCTCATGCGCGCACCCCCTTATATTATATTATAAGGGGCCTGCAACGTATGCCAACGTGAAAAGCTGTCGCGTTGACTGTCGAGTATGGTTGTTGTTGGACGTTGGTCTTTTGGTGTAGGTTAAAGTACTCTCCTTACTTCTATTCGATATGAAAGTGTTAAAACCCATCAAATATGGTAGGGGAATACGAGTTTTGGAGTGGAAAAAGAACTCAAGAAGCCGTCATGAGTTTTGATATAATGTGCATTACGGTTTATGGGCAGAAAATCATTTTGGCTGTTCCCGGTGTACATTGTGCGCAAGCGCCTTGCAAACCGTTTCGAAATTTCTCCAAAACGATCAAATATCACAAAAAGTTTGGTGGGAAACTGACAGATCGATCGTTGAAACTGTTTTTGGGCAAAATATAAGCGACATAATAAGCGTCACATTCTAAGCCCGTATTCTTCGGGCCTCAAGAAGGTTAACGGTGAGCATCTTTTAGATTTACCGTGTGTGGTACTTTGTAGTCAGATTGGAAATCTTTTCGGTCGGGTAATCAGAAGCGAAAAAAATTTCACTGAAAATTTTCTCTCTACCCCCACCGGCCCCTGGGCCCTACTGGCGGAGGCTCTGCCCCGTACACCCCCGCCGGGGCTCTGCCCTTGGTCCCCGTTGTAGGGGGCTCTGCCCCTACCCCCTCACCCCTGCTGGGCACCCTCAACATACCGTTCTAACCCACTGAAACCCATCATTAATGATAGAGGTGCACAGAAGCCTGAAACCCACAATTAACATTTCTGGTAAAATACTCATTAACATGATTAAGAAAACGAACATTGTTTTGGGATTAAAGGACTAAGGGGGGTTTATATATAAACATACAATCATATCTCTCCAAACACCGAAACTAACAACCAAGCACTACCGAGTATCATATCAACACATTTTTTTTTTTTTTTTTTTTTTTTTTTTTTTTTTTTTTTTTTTTTTTTTTGGGTCACTTAGCCACACGCTGAGCAAACCTCATACCACCCGGGTATGGGTAACTATGGCGCTAAGCTCCCCCCTTTCTCGATTTCGATGAAATGGGGGGAACCTATGGCATCAGTCGTAAAGTCTGTCGAGTTGGGATTGTTCTGGAACATGGTAACGTTTTGCCTTTGAGAGAGTCTTGAGTTTGGTTTAGTCTGGAACAAGGTAACATTTTGCCTTTGAGAGTGTGTTGGGCCCAGTTTGTTCTGGAACAAGGTAACGTTTTGCCTTTGAGGGTGTCTTGAGTTTAGTTTGGTCTGGAACAAGGTAACGTTTTGCCTTTGAGGGTGTATTGAGTTTAGTTTGGTCTGGAACAAGGTAACATTTTGCCCATATCAACACATTCCTTTATACACAAATTTCTGAGTAGCAAATAATATATACGTTGAATTAAAAATAGTAATGTATTTCCGAGTTAAAACACAATAAGACCAAAGCGTGTAATATTATCATGACCAATTATATTGTTTTTTAGTTTTCTTACTTTCATATCTTGTACACAGGATATACACAATAAACATAATCTATACAGTGTACAATGTACAAATCTCAGTAGAAATTAGCATGGAGAAACTGGCTTTCACCAGGGGAATCGGCTGCACGATTGCGAGGGATTCAGCAGGTGAAAAGTGAGAACTCGTCTGGAGAATGAAGAATTCGCAGCTTCTATCACAGTTCAAGCATTTGCACGCTAAATCAGGTGGTGCAACCTGCCCAATGTGCTAAAAACTGAGCTATTCGGCATTCTGCAGGTGGATTCCCAATTTTCTCCTGGTGAATCACCCCTGCAATCGTACAGGTACTCCCCTAGTAAAAGGAAGTTTATCCACACAAACTTCAGTTGAGGAAGAGTGTACTATGTAATACATAGTAAACTCTATGTATACTATGTACTATGTATACATGTGCCCAAATAAACCTATAACCGGTCTAAATGCTTCAGATATTCCTTAAAATCATCGCTCTCCAACATTAGTTTGGCTGCGTTAGATTCAGCTACTTTCTTCTTGGGATGTAAATCACCCTGAAATGAGAAGAATTTGGTTCACAAAGAGATCATATCAGAATGGTATTACAATAGCTAGTTAGATAAATTAATTTCTTGCGGGAGAATATTCTAAAACTTGTTCAAGATTGAACGAAATATCATATACCATGTCATATATCACGTATATCACTGACCTTGACGGTTATGGTTTTGTGCCGGGAAATGTGTAAAATCGCAGTTGCAGTCCAGTTGGATTCACCATCTCGAACTGAGCTGTACTCGGGGAGCTTGTGACCTCGCACCTGCAGGGAATAGAAATGGAAATGAAAATTTAAATTTATCTAGTTACTAGATAGCTTAGTTTTTAGCTTAGTTTAGATTAAGACCGGTTAATTCTCTACCTGTAATATATGGTGGAGGGCGTTTTTGGGGCCCTCTGGAATGAATTCCGGGTCTTTCTCCCCGTCCGTTTCCGATATTATTACGTAATCATTTTCATCTCTCGTTGAGAGAGGCACCAGGAAACTTTTTAGCAGCTCTGAGGGAGTTGTAGTATTTAGAGTGGAATGTAGATATAAATAAAATAGTAATACATGTTTTTGAAAGTCTCTGCATTCGAATTAGTGAAGGTCAGATCAGTAGGGGTAGGAGTTTGTTTGTTTTGTTCAAACCGGGGCGCGGGGAGGGAGGGTCTAACAAGGCAAGAGTTTGTCAAGTTAAGTACCAGAAAAACTGGTTTGAAATAAAATATACTTACGTCTGTCCGATTGCATGCTCCAACATGCACCTATACAGGGAATTATTGATTAAGAGCCTGATTGGTTAAAAGAGAACAGAAAGAAAAGTTCGGAATATATGGAACAAATAATAAAGTGTGCAACTCACAACGCAAGCCAGCAAGGCCTAAGCCTAACAACGAAACATTTCAAGAACCAGACAAACTATAAAACTTGTTAACCACACCAAACAAAGAAAGAGATCTATCTCAACTCTCAAGTATGCATACCAAATTAGGCCAGAGCCCCCACAGGGGGAACCCAATTAGTGACCCCCCCCCCCCTGTCAGCCGAATGGCCTCAGGGGCCACAAGCTCAATCATTTTGTGAAGCCCAAACAGTAAATCTTACCAGACACACTGACTGAAACAACTGTGTGTCGACAAATAACTGGCTGAAACAGCTTGTACAGAGAGTGTGTTGAGCTGTGTCGTCTGCTATCGAACAGGCGGCCCGCATCTGTTAACACAACCGGAAACAAGAATTTCAAACGACATGTATAAACACAAGCACTGGTCAATTTGTAAGGAATTTTCTATGAGCTGCCACTAATGCTTGAATTGTTCATACTTTCTTTTTATTCTAAAAATCGCACGGACACAGTGTCAAGCGACTCAAACTAATGCAACAAGGATCCCAGGCAATGCCGTCTATACCCAATTAGTGTGAGACTTGGTGCCCCCAAAAAAACAACAAAGATTGGGATTCGAAGAGCGATAGAGAATCAAACTGGTGACTAAGAGAAAATGAGAACATAAAGATGGAGAGAGTGTGTTATTTTGACAGTGTTTTCACGTTGTTGTACACGCTCGTCAGGTGCAGTAGTGGCATGACTGAACTGCAGACAATACTTATATTTGACCTAGTGTCGCACTCCGAATCATGCTGTCAACCTAGTATCACGCTGTCAGCATTGTCAGAGCGAATGAAGAAGTAAAAACAAGACACACATTCCGGCTACAAAGAGAGAAATTGAGGATTGGAAATGAGAGCGAGAGGATAGGTTCTCCATTTTCAATTACAGTATTATACCGATCTAATTTTAGAATCCAACTGACAGCTGTGTATCATGTTGTACAGCTGCTGTGTGTATGTACAACTAACGAGCTGTAGGCAGATCAGTTCCCAGTAGGGAAATATATATTTGCACAAATTCCCACAAAGCTGCAACAAGATCTAGAGATAGAACTCCAGAAGTAAAGCGATAGAAAGAAAGTCACGATCATGGAAACGGTGATGTGGATACTAAAGAGATCGAGAGACTAGTACAAAGAGAGAGCAACGTGGTATTGAGCAAAACTATCATTATCGAGTACATGGCGTCCAAATATAGCAGCAGTAGGAGATAGAGAGAAGACAAAGTTGAGAAATGAGAGAGAGCTATGGGAGAAAGAGACAGAGAGACAGAAAGGGAAGAGAAAGTACAATATTGACATTGAGGAGAAGCATTGTAGGGCGTGTGAGTACAAGAATGCGTGTGTGACAGTGTACACTCACACAAACACACACCACACACGGTTTGCGTTATGTGCTCTCTCTCTCTCTCTCTCTCTCTCTCTCTCTCTCTCTCTCTCTCTCTCTCTCTCTCTCACTCTCTCTCTCTCTCTCTCTCTCTCTATCTATCTTTCACTCTGTGCTATACAACAACCAATGGTAGTGGCATGTTCGTACCACGTGACTGCACACGGTATAAGGAAGTGACCTATTTACAGTTATATACACATGCATCAAACACTAAGTGCCACTCAGTACAATAATTTGCGTTTGATGATTTCTCTAAGTGTTCTGAAAAGAAAGCGCTGCAGAGAAAGAAGCTGTGCACAAGTGTGCAGAGTTTGCAAAAGTGACACAAAAGACCTGCTTGGTAAGAGATCTCGATAGAGATTGGAAAGCAATATATATATTTCTACACTCAGTACTCACATAGACACGGAAATTTTTTAACTAGCCACGGAAATAAAATAACTACTGTCGCAAAGTGCCGTACATATTAAATGTACGCAAGGAGAGGGAGAGAGACACCGAAAGCAAGGCGTGTGGGTGGACGTATGTGTCTGGGTTGCTGTGCTGACATTGGAACATGGCCAATTATACAGAGAGAGAGAGAGAGAGTGCATTAGAACACAGTTCCTTGTCACCCTCCCTATGTATGATTTAACGTACCTTCTTCGTTCATAGTGAGATGTCAGGAGTGACCAGGAACAACCGATTGTAATATACAGAGGGGGTCTACATGTAACGAATACAACAGAAGGCACAATATTAGCAACACACGTTACATTCAGGTAGCACAGTTCATCCTACTCCTTCATAAAACACCCTGTTATAGCATGGCTCTAGGTGCAGTTCGAATACTCAGAAGTAGGGTTCTTACACGCGCCCTAAGTTATGTTCCTGATACCCTGGTAACTCCTGATGATGGCCGGCCTATCTACCTGGACTTTCAGGTAAATGCAGTATTACAGTCGGACCCCGATTTAGTGGCCCCCGATTTAGTGGCACCCCGATTTAGTGGCACCCCGATTTAGTGGCAGGATTTTTTTCCCCCGATATATAGGAAACTAGCGCACCCATTGGGTGCGCCTCAAGTAAGGGCTTTTTGATTACCCACCCGGCTTGGCCGGGTGGTTCTTTTCGCCCTTTCAACGTCAATATCACGGTTGCCATGGCAACTGAATTGGTAACTATGGGGACTGACATGTCAAAAGTCATTCAAAAATATTAACAAACTTCCACTGGAACTTCAGAAAGTGTGAATATAACAGCTTTACAGCTTTCGTCATATGAAGTGTTTTATGAAGGAGCAGCCTGTCGCTTAGATACCGCCTAACGAACGACCATCACGACGTTCATCTCCAAATTATAATAGAGATTAACATTATTTGACCCCGATTTAGTGGCACCCCGATTTAGTGGCAGGATTTTTTTCCCCGAGGGTCCCACTGTATATCCATTTGTACTGTAAAATAGGGGGCAAAATATTTCTCCACCTGGAGCTTCATGTGCAGTCTCATGTTCTCTACTAGAATGTTGCAGATTCGCAGCGGCATCTTTTTAATGATTTAGCACTCAAGTCTAAACATAACATGTTCCAGGCCACTACACCGATAGATCCACGGGTGCTAGACAAGATGTTGCCCTATCAAGTCGGTGTCTATGGTAACCCCCACTCTCGAACCCACGCCTACGGGTGGGAGAGTGAAACAGCAGTTGATGATGCACGGGCTCAGGTTGCAGAACTCATCGGTGAGTTGTTCAAAACAATCACAATCCCGTTTCATTTCCTTATCCTACTCCGCCTATTTTAGATCCCTCTACACCATCTAATCCCTGCCCCAGCCTTACAATTCCTAACGCCCCTCTCCCAGGAGCCGATCCCAAGGAGATCGTATTCACCTCGGGGGCAACAGAGAGCAATAACCTCGCAGTAAAGGGGGTAGCACAGTTTTACAAGGGTAGGAAGAGGCATATTATCACTGCGGCTACGGAGCACAAGTGTGTGTTGGATAGCTGTCGCTTCTTAGAACGAGAGGGGTTCAAGGTAAATACAGGTTCAGAGGCAACATGTTACATGTATAGAGGGATAGCACAATACAGGGGGGGGGGGGGGTTCAGAGGCAATATATAGAGGGAGTTTTGAATGGCACAACACAGAACGAAAAACGTCAAAAGAGATGTTTAAAAAGAAGTATTCTGCGAAGCCTGTAATTTTGTAAACTTGTTTAGTACGCAGATATAGTCTAAATCATAATGCAATCTAAATGTAACTTTTAGGTTTTTATAGAAAATATAAAACGAGCTATAGCACTGTTCACCAAGATTGCGATTGCACGAAAATAATGAGATTGCTCTAAAAAGTCGAGATTGCAGTATATTTGCCCAATTAGCTGGTCTCATAAGCTGCTTTTTGGAGACATTCCAGACCACAGCTGAGTGTATTCAACAAATTTAGCCTAACAACATATACGTAAAGAACACACAGCTAGAATTTAGATTAGATCAATAACTTTCAGTACTATCCGTCTAACATTAATCACACACCATTGCCTTGCTTTCTCACATCGCCTTGTAAAGGAGGGTTAGAACATAACAACCCTCTCCACAAAGGTTACCTATCTGCCTGTACAGACGAATGGGCAAATCGATATGGAACAGCTCAAAGCATCCATACAACCGGACACAGGTAAGATGCATTAATTAGTTAATGATATTAATTAGTTAATGACATTAATTAATTTGTACCGTTGATTAATACCAATTAATATTCGACTACATACTGTATACCTCCACTAGAGACGTTCCAATCCTTACAACCCTCTCTTCCTTTGCTCGACCCTGTTTCACCGCGCCCCAGTAATGAGGGTTATAACCTCTCTTCCCACCAACCAGGGTTGGTATCTATAATGTACGTAAATAACGAGATAGGGGTGATACAGCCAGTTGATGAGATTGGAGAGATTTGTAGGAAGAACAAGATATTCTTCCATACCGATGCTGCACAGGTACCATATTAGAATTCGGGGTCACTTTGTTGCCTCATGGCTGCTCTGTGATCAATCTGTATTTTGTTCAAAAAAGCATAAAGCACTTTTCCAATTAAGCTTTGACAATCTAAGCTATCTTTCACCCTCCCCTCCCCCACTAGGCGGTTGGTAAAATCCCTGTCAATGTGAACGACTCCAAGATCGATCTCATGTCAATCAGTGGGCACAAGCTGTATGGACCTAAAGGGGTTGGTGCTCTGTATGTTCGGAGGAGACCCCGAGTTAGGATCGCACCTATGATGAGTGGAGGTAAGGTGGTTCGGGAGGTTATTTTAGAGACTGTATTATGTTTTATTGGTTACGCCCTCCACTCTAGTCTCTATCTGATACTGACCTAGTAAAAGGTCTTTGACCGATTACTACCGAATTACTTGGTGTACAAGTTACCTTTCTCTTCCTGATCTTGAATTATCACTATTCAGGTGGCCAGGAGAGAGGTATGCGAAGTGGAACGGTCCCTACCCACCTCTGTGTAGGGATGGGGGCAGCAGCTGAACTTGCCAAGACTGAAATTGGGTAAGCAAGGTTTCAGGCATTTCGAGAGAGAGGGCCGAAAAATGCAAGCAGCATCATCTCCAACCCTTGCTTTCTCCCCAGTTACGACTCCCAATATGTCTCCTACCTAAGTGAGAGGTTTATTTCCCGAGTCATGGCCAACCTAACCCATGTTGTCCGGAATGGTGACCCTAAGGCAACCTACCCTGGATGTGTGAACCTTAGTTTCGCATACGTGGAGGGAGAGAGCCTGTTGATGGCTCTGAAGGATATCGCCCTGTCTTCCGGTATTATTTTAATGTGATTCTTCGGCTTTAACCTTTGAAGCAGTTTCTAAGAATCCAAGTTATCTATTTTAGATGTCTCACCCTCACTGTTACTCTATTCTCCAGGTTCCGCGTGTACCTCAGCATCTCTAGAACCAAGTTATGTTTTGCGTGCCCTTGGTGCAGATGATGATATGGCTCACTCTTCAATCAGGTGTGTCCCAACACTGTCTTGAAATGGTCAGGCTCAAGAGTCAAGTGGTCTCCGGTCGGTTTACACAAAATTGGGACAAGATCAGTCCCGGTTTTTCACATCAGTAGCGAGTTGGTGCAGTAACGCGCGAGGCTCCATTTGGTGAAAGTACAGTGGAGCGGCAAGAGGCCCGCGCGCAGATCTGCACTGCACGTGCTGTCGTCTGTCTGTCCGTCCTTTCCCATTTCCTGTCAATTTCTGACGTTCTTTAATCTTTAGTGACCTATTAGCTGTATTTTCAATAATTGATCCACTAATCCCTTCTCCCAGATTTGGTTTTGGTCGGTTTACAACTGTGGAGGAGGTGGATTACACAGCAGACAGGTGTATACAACACGTCTCGCGGCTCAGGGAAATGTCTCCTCTATGGGAGATGGTCCAAGAGGGAATCGACCTGAAGACCATACAGTGGACACAGCACTAACTATCTTTCTTTCTCCGTGTGTGGCAAGAAGAAGAAGAAGAGGAGGAAAAAAGACATTCACACTCTGATCTAGCATGCTGCTGCTGCCACCACCCCCTCTTTCTTATACACAGCTGAGTGTTCTAGTTTGTTAAGCGACCCTCTCACAGTTTATATCTCTCTTCACATCTTCTCCGACTCTTCTCTCTAGCTCTAGGTGACCCTCTAGGAATAGTTTGGCATCTTGCCACCTTTCCCACGTGTTTTTTTGTATCCTAATGTTTTTGTTGTGGGAATTTTATCTTTGAAAACCCTGTAAACCACGTCTCTATCGAATGTCCCGTTAAATTTCCAACCCGCGGCCGACAGTCATATATTCGAAAACTTAATCTCACTCAATGAAACGTCGTAAAGTAAAGACGCCCTTTACTTGTTGAATACTGAATAGTATTATTAGTTGCTACACGAATAATATGTACATGTATTATACTACATAACTCTGTGTTCTATAGCACGTCAAATCCAAATTAGTGCTAGCCCAATAAAATGGGTCTGTCCCACATAAAGAGAATACCACACTATACAGCTGTAGAGGGGATGTTAGATATCTCTTCATCCCCTCTCTAACTTGGATTAGGGATAGAGTGAATTCCTGAGATATAGTGTCAATATATGTGTGTTTTACACTCTTCTTTCATTCTCTTTTCTGGTTGTCATCAAGCTGGATTATATGTATTTGCTATGGTCTGCTGGCCGCCACTATTGAGAGAGATAGAGTGAGCTAGTTCTTTCTTCAAAGTCGTAACTTTGAGTTTAAAACTTGTTGGTCCAGCACCGGCGATTCTGTGACTGTTTGTTGCAGTCACCGCTCTTAGAGGGAATGCAACTCACTCTACATTACATATGTTCGAGAATTGTTGCGACGCACTCTATAAAACTTACATTGTCACTCTATAAAACTTACATTGTCTAGTCCTTACTTTTTAATACAGTTTAAAGTAAGAGAGAGCATGGGCCGAAAGTTTTAGAAATCTTCAGAAAACTGTTTGGAGAGTTTATTATACAAATTGTATTACAATGCAGCATTGTAGAATAAACTCTCCAGCATTGTCAATGCTGATCCATTTGCAGAAAGTACCGCCCGTCTGTGTACTGTTCTAGAAGTTTTCCTTAGCCCTCCTCCCCCTGTCCATGAAATCACCTCCAGTCAACGATCGGTAGTTGTTACTCAATGGGGAAGTAGTAGGGGAGTGGTAGTCAATATTATAGTGCTCAGGACACTGCCTATTGTTAGACCGTACTATTATCTGAGTGCAGGAGTTACCTAGATCACAGTGCAGTAACAGGCAGCAAGACATCAGTACAATTACCAGTCTGCAGATCTGAGGGTGGTCTAGATAGAGAGAGTTGGTCTTCACCTTTCATATTGTGTTCTCTCTCTCTCTCTCTCTCTCTCTCTCTCTCTCTCTCTCTCTCTCTCTCTCTCTCTCTCTCTCTCTCTCTCTCTCTCTCTCTCTCTCTCTCTCTCTCTCTCTCTCTCTCTCTCTCTCTCTCTCTCTCTCTCTCTCTCTCTCTCTCTCTCTCTCTCTTTCTCTCTCTCTTTCTCTCACTCTCTTCTAATTCTCTAATCTATGACCATCTATCTTCTTGTCTCTCTTTATCTGGCTACAATGAACGGCCTTACTCAGTCTCCTCCATCCCTTTGATACATATAATCTTTCATCTTACCAACACCCTCTCCAGAGTACCATCTGTTGGCTGGGCAAGAGAGAGAAGGTCGGATATACCAGCACAGTCTTGTGGGATACCAGCTTCTAGAGAGTCTGACAGGCTAACTCATTGTCCTAGGACTTACTGTCTGACGTCTGTCCCTCTGTCCCCTTATTCAACAAGGGTGTCTTATAGTCTTATTCAACCGTATATTTATCTAGACAGATGATTGAGTCTTTATTCTTTTTTTCACATGGTCTCATCCCGGATAATTGCATAATCTATCATGGCCTTCAGTAATGACATATAACGCTGCACGCTCATTACTCATCACGCGACAAACTGATGTAAATTGTAGCCTGAAACTGTCGTAATTATCAGCACACCGAGGTGGATTACTGCACTGCATACACCACAGCAGCCTATATTTAATCAGACTTCCTAACTTGTTCGTGCCTTGCCTCGACCCTGTTTCACCACGCACAAATGTAAAGGAGGGTTAGTGCATAACGAACTTGTTCGACCTTTACAAAAGGTAAAGCGTTCCTGTACGATGTCGTTAAATATCTGGATATATGTCTACTTTCTACTATCTTCAAGTTTATTGTTGGTATTTCCAGTATCATTCAAAGTTGTCCTGTTTGCAATTTCCGTTCCACTGATTTCATTAAAGTTGATCATCACGCTGATATACCTGCAGCAGTACAGCACACATGATGCGAGTAACTTTTGACCTTCATGCATTCAAGTTATATCCGTGCATGTTAAGACAGAAAAAGATAGAGAGAGAGAGAGAGAGAGATAGAGAGATAGAGAGGTAGGGAGATAGATGGAGAGAGGGAGATAGATAAATATAGATAGAATGAGAGATAGAGAGAGGGAAAGAGAGTTGGAGTTAAAGAAAGAAAGATAGGAAAGAGAAAGATAGATCCAGTATATTTTTAGCTCCTTCAAATCTGTGAAGAGTTGATCGTTGCATGCACTTGGTGTGGTAGTACGTGTTGTATAATGACAATTATCTTGTCGATTTCCCCCCATCATTACCTACATACGGCTATAATTGCCCTAGAAATAATAGTAGCATTATATTTGTCCTTGTCTTCATCTTGTAAATTGCTAAGATATTCGTCTGGTACATTTTGATATGAAAGAGAATGCTTATTATTCGACTCATGAGGAACTAAGTAATGCGAAATCGCCGTTTATACTTTTTAGTTCTACGTTTGAACTCTGACCTCTATAATATCTGGTTCCGGACTAATAGCTCTAAGACATATAATCGCCATATCATACGAATTCAACAAATTTGTATCACTGTTCAATATGCCCGTGACTTTGGTTACCGTTAAGTAAGCCGTAACAACCGTGACTCGTATACAATAATAAGCCACCGAGCAATTTACGATCCGACGATCGTCGAATCATTAAATGCCTTTGTGTACTAGATAGTATGTATCATGCTAATTGTGAGGAGGAGGATGGGTGATATTATCATTACTTATCATATAGCAGTCATTATATATCACAGTCTTCAGCCTACCACAACAATAAAATTCAAGGTCATCTAGATCTGTTGTTATTGTGCGTTGTTGAGTATAATTGCGGGAGATATTATGTGTGTATTATGGTCCCCACAAGTATATGATACTCTAGACGTTCATATACAAGTAGTACCGAGTATATAATGGCATTAGGAGAGGGAAAGAGTGAGGGAGAGAAAGATATCATAGTATATTATATAAAATAATCGTTGGCAGAGCCACGTACAGGGGATAGCGCGACGTGCCCAAAAATAATCGAGGAGAAGTCCCATCTTAAATTAAATAACATCGTAACCAATCCTAACCAATCTTTCTCTGAACTAGTATTTTCGACACTTTAACAAACTAAAACAATACTCAGTAGTAAGCCATGTACTACGTGTAGTGATGCTGCTGCTGCTACCGTGTATTCTCGTTCCGAGACTAGATCTGCATTTCTGTTCATCAAGCCCACATAACAAACTATTATAACAGGTTATGATTAATTACTCAGGATATCCGACTTCTTGTTCTCTTTATTAGAGACATGGCAATTGTGTGTGCGTGATTATTGTCACAGTCTGGTCTCTTTTGATTTAGTTTTACCTTAACCTTTTGAGCTGTTGCACTTACAGAGATTTGTTCGAAATAAATCAGTTATGTTTTAGAAATATCGTGTTACCTATTTAGAAGCACCTTTCCCAGGATCTGTCATATAGCGGTGCGTGAATTTGGCTAGAATTATGGGCCGATTTTGTAGCTAATTTCTCTAATGCTCTTTCTCCTTTCTCTATCTTTTCTGTGATGGTGTCTCTCTCTCTCTCTCTCTCTCTCTCTCTCTCTCTCTCTCTCTCTCTCTTTCTGTTTCTCTCCTTCTTAATCGATCTGTTCTCACACACAGTCACGTCTATCTATGAGGATTTCCCATCAGAAAATTTAGGAACATTATTCACAATCCATTTTGTTCAGTGACAAGTTACTCCTTACTTTTTATTTAATTAATAAGACGCCAGCCACTATAGGCATGCATGCCAGGGCACCATTGCAATTATATGACGTTATACAAGTCATTTATATTTCGCAAACTTTCTCCTCCATTTATGGGCACCATGTACCGAACTTTATTAAAACCATAAATAAGTCTTAGGTAGTTCAATACAAGCCTGATAGTCGAAATTACTGACCCTTCGTAGATTGCTGCTCCATCCCCCCGGGTGTAGTCGAGTGGGAGCTATATCACGGTCAGAGCATTGCAGCCTATCACGATCAAGTAGCTGCTCCAAAAGTTGATCTTGCAGCTCATCAACAATACTGTTTTGTTTGACTTAATTAATGATGTGCTCCATAACAATGAACATCTATAGTTAATTGAATCCCTCCTTTGTAGTCTAGCTGTTATCATTATAGTCGCTGCATGGTATGTTAGAGTTGTTATACTCAACAATGTTAGAGCGATATATGTGATGAAGTTATAATGGGAGTGAGTGGTGTGTTTAGTGTTATTGGTAACTGTCTTAATCATGTTAATTAACCAACATCAGGACAAACTTGGAACCGCGTGCAAGCTTGCAATAATTATCTATCTTTTTTTCTCTTCCTCTCTCTCTCCCTCTCCTACTCCACCCTCTCTAGTCTCTAGTCTCTCTCCCTCTCTAGTCTTCTTCTTAATATCACTCTACTAGATTTCGCCTAAAATGTTTCGGGGGGGGGGGGGGGGGGGGGGCGGCTGAAGTTTTTGAAGTTTGAAGTTTTCCACCCTACTTTTTGAGTTTTTGAAGTTTTTGAAGTTGACTTCAAAAACTTCAAAAACTTCAAAAACTCTAAACTACTTTTATATGCTATCAGTGACTTTTATTACACTTGTTTAGGTTAGTTTCATGCTTAATACATATTGTGGCAAAGTTATCCGGCCTTGTCTGCCCTTTTTTTACCACAAATTAGGATATTTACAATGATTCTTAGCCATGAATTCCAAGGCACAATTTGGTGTAAAAAATTTAATTTTTTTGTAAAAACGAATTTTATTTCCATTCTACAACTCAAAAAGTTGCCTAGAAAATGCTAAGAAAGTGTTTAAAAATTATGATGTAAATTTTCAAAAATTTTTTGGGGCCACACCCTTTTTGCCAGTTTCACAAAATGCAAATTTTTTATGAAGGGAGTAGTGAAAAAAATATGGACACTAAAATCATCAGCGGCCTCGAGTTAGTGGGGGTACGTGCCAAAATGAAGTCTCCACCTCATCTAATTCGAGGGATAATGGGATATTTTCATAATTTTGTGTGTGCGCATGACTTATTTTTGGGCTAGACCAGTTTTAATGGTTTCTGAGTGTCTATAGGATTTTTAAAGGGGTGTATCTTGTTCGGAATATGCAAGTTTATATAAGAGTTATGAAGCAACATAGGGCCTATCTCCAACGGTTTAGGAGATATGAGTTTTTGAAGTTTTTGAAGTTTTTGAAGTTTTCCACCCTAAGTTTCGGTTTGAAGTTTTTGAAGTCGACTTCAAAAACTTCAAAAACTTCAGCCGGCCCCCCCCCCAATGTTTCGACGTTAAAGCAGCTTTAACGTCAAAACATTTGATAAAGCTGCTCCACTCAAAAAAATATGCCCAGTGTTAACTCTAGTTCAACTCTCTCTCGATAATCAATTGCTATTTGTCACTTTCTAAGAATTATCTCACTGTCTCTTTGTTTCTTCTTGTACCTCTTACTGTCTCTTCTCTTTATTTTTCTTTCCACCGTTCACAACATCTCTTTTTAGCATTCTCTTTACTAGCATCTTTTCATCAACTCAGGTCTCAGTAAATTTCACGTGAGAGAGGTCAATGAGTAGCAGAATCACAGCAGAATCGTCCCTTTTCTATCGTTCAAAATTATTTACAGATCGATATTTAGATATTGATTTGATTACTTTGATTAATCTTGTGATATTTTCACAATTTTGTGTCAAAATGCTCGTAGCCTAGGATTGTACAGGTCCGAGGCTTACCATTTACACCCGAGATTAAAATCTTCAAAGCCAATCTCTGGGGACATCGATTTAATTTTATGTCATCCAAATTAAAATATTAAAATTATCGAACCCAGGTTTCCTGGTTTTATACCGCACATGGTTGCCAAGTGAAGCCACACACGTGTGTTGCGTGTGTTGGGACAGTGTGAAGTCACCCTCTACTGTATTTTCATAACTATTTGTGCCGAAATTATAACTGCTTGGGTTTCTATACCGAATTAGTGATTTTGAATATTTAATCGATTAAACACCTTCATTTTCAAGATATACATCCTTTGCCCTCACATATTATATCTCAACAGTTTCCTGCTTCTCCATGATTCTCGGAATCTCCTGCAACTTGTCACTGCACATATCCCACCATTGGCACCAATTGTTGGAGGAGATGTGTATCTAGCTCCTTAAATGGTCCCACTAATCCTCTTCGTATCTCCCCACAACACCTGTTACTTAATGTACACTGGGGCCTTGTATAGTGTCAACCACTTGCTGCCCCATCCTAGTCTTGTTCAGACTGGATGTCTTTTGCGAATCTCTTAACTCCCCAGATATAAAGAACCGAGAACTCAACAAGTCTGAAAGGTGCAATGCCACCATTACATGCTAGGCCGGGGCCCCAGCAGCTGGAAAAGCTACAGGGATATAATTTAAAAAATTATCACATTATATGGTTAATGGTTAACAACTGCCGTTATATAATGATGTAATTGCTACCTTCTAGTTTTTATAGTCGAAGTCAAGCTGTCTTGAGCCGTACAGTATACCGATCTGAGCTGACTTCAGGCTGATAAATTTAAAACAGAGTGCCACCAGACCTGTAAATATTGCAAAAACCTCATCTCCATTAGTGATCATGTTCGGTCATTACACCAACTATGATTGTGTGTGTGAGTTTTTTAGATGAGCTGGACAGTAATTTTTGCTTTCGTTAATGCCGCAATAAGTCAGCTTTTTGATTCTTCTCTTATCATTATAGGTACTAGCGCACCCATTGGGTGCGCCTCAAGTAAGGCCTTTTTGATAACCCAACCGGCGAAGCCGGGTGGTTCTTTTCGCCCCTTTCAACGTTAATAACACGGTTACCATGGCAACTGAATTGGTAACTATGGGGACTGGCATGTTAAAAGTCATTCGAATATATATTAACAAACTTCCACTGGAAGTTCCAAAAGTGTGAATAACAGCTTTACAGCTTTGGGCACATGAAGTGTTTTATGAAGGAGCACTGTCGCTTAGATACCGCCTAACGAACGACTTCGACTTCGACGTCGTTCATCTCCAAATTATAATAGAGATAGCGCACCCATTGGGTGCGCCTCAAGTAAGGGCTTTTTGATAACCCACCCGGCTTCGCCGGGTGGTTCTTTTTGCCCTTTTCAACGTCAATAAAACGGTTGCCATGACAACTGAATTGGTAACTATGGGGACTGGCATGTTAAAATTCATTCGGAAATATTAACAAACTTCCACTGGAAGTTCCAAAAGTGTGAATAGCAGCTTTACAGCTATGGGCCTATAAAACGTTTTATGAAGGAGCAGCCTGTCGCTTAGATACCGCTGAACGAACGACCACTTCGACGCGATTCTATAGATGGCTGTATAATGTTTAGTAATTTTGAAATCTTTCTGGCATGTTTCTGCCAGGTGTATTTAAATTCTAAATTTCACAGTAAATTCTAAACTTATTCAGACCCGGATTGTTGTTATACAAATTAGGATGTGGTAATTGTACTGAAATGTGACTCGACCCTGTTCTATTCAAAGTTTTGCCCAGCCTTGTCGGAAATAGCACGTGGCTATCATGTACCCCGGTAGCAAATCGTCGAAATGCTCATGTCGACGACATCTATATCTCTCTTGAAAATTGTCTAGGTTATATATTCTCTCAGAATAGAATTTCTGGGTGAGAAATGGCCGGATGTATAATCGATATAATCATCTAATCATTATATATCTAGTCTTCTGTACGACACGTACCATTTATCAAGGATCAGAGAATAATCACTTTTTGAAGTTTTGAGAAAGTGGTCAAGATTGAAATTGAGGGTAAGAAGAATTGAGTAAGAAGAGTGTCACGAGAGAAACGATTAAACATAAACGATAGACCAGTGACCAGTACATAATAATTACAATAGTACGTGTTTCTGATCCGAGTCACAACAGTTTATACTAGTATATTTTAGGTGTCGACTGTCGCAATTATAATTAGAGTATGTATATTTGTTGAGTTGTGTATGCCAAAAACTAACTGTCGCTCATTTATTTATTCATCGCCTAACCAAACGCTTTGTACAACTATCGAGAGTTTTAGTGGTTTAAATGGATAGGTAACCACGCATTTTACGATAACCGATAACCCACCACAAAGTCGGCGTCTTTGATAATCCCGTACAACTGCAGACGGGTGTGGTGGTGGCTTAACTTTTTGAAATTCTAAGTTGGGTATGAATGACTTAATTGATTAGGAATGATTATGTTTTATAATTTATTCGACATATATGTCATATATCAAGCTAGACAAGCAGTCCCAGTGTGGTTAGGATACATCATGCTCACAATTAGTTATTGTACTGAAGTCATGCTATATAACTTGGGCCATATGTCAGAGCATTGGCAAGAACCGTGGTCGTAGCATTGACAGCTTGGCCCCTCATTTTGAACTTGTGAATCGTGATCTATAGTACTTCAAGTCTTCAACTTGTGATCTAGTACTTCATGCAATTTGTTCATTTCACACTTGCTATAGCGTGATCTTCATAATAGTTCAATGTTCATCTCATATAAACATGTTATTAATCCTATCACATCTGTGATGGGGCTATGTGATTCAGAACTTATTCGGAAGTATGTGTGAAGGTAAGCTGCTTCCAACGTGTCAAATTATTACATATTATAAGAATTTCCGGTTCGTTGGATGTTCATGTTCTTCCTAGTCCAATTTCAATTTACCACGTACTTTTCGAAAGAAATTTAGGCCATTTTCCTCCTCCATCTCTCTCCTTTCCCACTTTTTCTATCTCTCTCCTTTCCCCCTTTTTCTATCTCCCTCTCTTTCTTTCTCTCTCTCTTCCTCCCTCCTCTCTCCCCCAGTCCCATTCTAAAAACTCTACCAGTGCTTCCAAATCAACACTGTGGTATTACATGACACGTAATGATAAGTGTACATTATTATAAGGGCAGGGTGGCTAATTTCCTCCCTATTTCCTCTCCCAATTTTTTGGTTAGTTTGTGACGAACAAGTTTCCCAGAAACCACGTCCCGGAAAATGAAACCAAATAAGTGGATATATATGTATGTAAAATTTGGTCGTGCTACCCTGATCCAGTTTGGGGATCTAGAATCATAAATTTTGAACCGGTATCTTGAACATTCGCTACCCGCCTAGGTCGTCGAAGTTTTAGCTAGCCCATATTTGTTAGAGCATTGGCCCGACAGGCCCATATTAAATTTCACGCTGAGAGAATAGAAGAAGGTTTGTTCCCAAACTAGATCCACTTCTATGGCCGGTGGTCTAGTTTTCACATTAGGCCTACTTGTATTGCGGGTGGACGGGTGGTTTGTGACAAACTAGACCACCTGCCGTGATGATGTTGAAACTCCAGTAGATTCCAGTGACACCGAGTTGTTCTAGATTCCATCCACTTGATATATCCTTCCCGTGTGGCGTGTTTCGTCACTGAGCTCCGTGATGCATCACAGCAATTAATTGGCAGCCAATTGTCATTCATATTAGTTTGCAATCAGCTGCAGAGCTGATCACGTGATATTATATAGGACTCTGGGCGCTGACCACATATATTTGACTCGACTTTTGCAGCAGACCGTCAGATTACGTGCGGTGCCCTAATGGCAACTAAAAGCATTTCAAAGTTTTTAATGTTTTTAATGTTTTTAACTTGCTTCTTTTTGAGTATAATTTTCTCCCTTCCCCCCCCTCTCTCTCTCTCCCCCCTCTCTCTCTCCCCCCCTCTCTCCCCCTCTCTCTCTCTCTCTCTCTCTCTCTCTCTCTCTCTCTCTCTCTCTCTCTCTCTCTCTCTCTCTCTCTCTCTCTCTCTCTCTCTCTCTCTCTCTCCTCTCTCCCTTCCTCCTACTCTCTCTCTCTCTCCTCTCTCCTCTCCTCGATAATCTGACGTTCCACCCCTTTACATCTTACAGTCCTTGCTTTCTTCTTCCTCGGACCATTATCGTTCCGATCGATAATGTTGCGTTCATAGAGGTGTCATTTTCATAGCTGCTTCACTATTCCTACTAGTGAGTCAGTATTTCACCTTCTAACCCTACCTCTCCAAGCTGTATCCTCACTTGCATAAGGTCCGGAAAGGTGAGAGTATTGATCTCTTTCATCTGAGAATTGAGAACGTGAACTCAACTCTTTAAGTATTATAAGTCGCTATTTAAGTTGAGTTCCTAAGGCAGACACATATAGAGTGGGGAATCTGAAAATGTAGGTCTCATCAAAGAAGGATAAGGAGGAAGGAAGTGAGAAAAGAGCTACAAAGAGGTTGAGTAGTAGAAGGAATGGAAACGAGTAAGCCCCCCAAGAGTGTGTAAGAGGATCATGCAGAAGAGAGAGAGGAGAGAAGAGATAATTACCTAGAGAAGAATGAGAGATATAGACCTTTATGCTGAAATTGTTCGACGTTTAAAAGGATTCTCCAGTGATAGTCCAAAACATGTGAAATGGGATAAATACTAGAGTAAGTAATGGAAGATAATAGTTGGAGATTGATAACATGGCAATAAAGCCAGTTAAGTTGAGTGACAGATGTAAAACCGATTTCAACTTGTTCAATTGTCTGCTATTATACAGTGCACAGTTCTCATAATGTTGGACTAGCCAGACGATAGTGAACAATAGCGACTAATTTTACTATTGATTATTTATGTGTTATCATGGCCAAACTCAGAAAATCGTTGGCTTGATGAGATTTGTGATTACAGTCTGTGCTTAATTAATAGCCCTTGTTTTAATGTTAGAGTTGACCACTACATGTACCAAACTCGATAGTACTTGCCCCACCAAATCGCTTGCATATCTCGGTTCCCTGGACGTATATTCTGAATTACAGAACAAGATGCCACTAACCGAATATTGTTACAGTTCCCACTGTCATGGTAATACTGGAGACAGGGTGTACTAATAATAAACTAAACAATGAATCATAGAAGCAGCTATTCAAGGGTATCCCTTTCCAGCGCCAGTAACAATAGGAATTTCAGGTGAGAAGCTAAATCAGCTCGTTATAGTAAGTATGTACTGCATTCCAGTACTGGGGGGGGGGGGGTCCAGCCCTAAAAAAAGCTAAAGGTACCCTGATTTTGGTCGATTGCTTTTTTTTATGTTAGCTTTTTTAGCTTTTTTTAGCTTTTTTTAGCTTTTTTTAGCCCTACTTTTTATGTTTTTTCAGCATTCATCTTGACACTTTTCCATTAAATTTTCATCCTTCCGGACGTCTATTGACTGCATTTGTTCATTTCCTGCACATTTTTTACCATAATCTACCGTTTATGTCCATACATAGCAATTTCTGTATCCACCCCTATTGCCATTTTCTGGAGTCATTTTTTCGATAAAAATATTATTCAAATTTGATAAAAATAGTTTTAAAAAAGTTCAAAAAACGTTATAAAACGTTATAATAAAAGTTTAAAAAATTTGGCGTCAGCGGGATTCGAACCTATATGAATCCACTAAAAACTCAATTTTAGCTTTTTTAAGCTTTTTTTTAGCGTTTTTTAGCTTTTTTAGCCTAAAAAAAGCTAAAAAAAAGCTAAAAAAGCTAAAAAAAGCTAAAAAAAAGCTAAAAAAGGCTAAAAAAGCTAAAAAAAGCTAAAAAAAGCTAAAAAAGCTAAAGGTACCCTGATTTTTGCCGATTGCTTAGCTTTTTTAGGGCTGGACCCCCCCCCCCCCAGTACTTTTTGCTCCTTCATAAACCATACTGTGAATTTACTCCTTCATAAAACTAACTATTGTTCTAGGTCCAGTAGGAGCAGTATCAGGCATTCTCAGGCACGGGGAAGGGATAGTAAAGTAGCCCGATCTGTTCGAAATTCTATCCGCCGGATCAGCACTGTGAGTTCCAATATAATATACAGTCGGACCCCGATTTAGGGGCCCCCGATTTAGTGGCACCCCGATTTAGGGACAGGATTTTTTCCCCCGATATAGGAAATTAACCTTATTTGACCCCGATTTAGTGGACACCCCGATTTAGTGGACAAGAGCCTTTCCCCCGAGGGTGTCCCTAAATCGGGGTCCGACTGTATATATATAATATATTGATGGGATACTTTTCTGCTTATTCCTAGTGCTTGAATTTCTGAATCTGATCTTCTTTTTAGACATAATTTATGAGATTTTTCAATTTTTGATCCTTTTCAGGCGTTTTTTGAGGCGCCAAAAGACAAGGGAGCTAATGGTTTAGGAATACTCGATGAATTCAACGAAGATGGTATGTGAAGAAAACTGCATGAATTTGAATTATTGACAACCGATACACCATCT
Organism: Hormiphora californensis; assembly: GCA_020137815.1. NCBI lineage: Eukaryota > Metazoa > Ctenophora > Tentaculata > Cydippida > Pleurobrachiidae > Hormiphora > Hormiphora californensis. The sequence continues at coordinate 6,338,042 of CM035357.1, forward strand.
AACAAACTATACAATACAGCTCGACTGACCTTGAGAGTTGAGCCCATTTTTATCTGGGGGAAGTATCACATCACGATTGAAACTTTAGCCCTTCCCAACTATCTGTTATCAGTGTATCATCAGTTATCATCACCTGGCTGGCTAGACAGCCTTTTGTAGACACACATTATACCGCACTGCATTTTATCCATGGATAGCCCACATGTGGCTTCGTCTTTTGTCTACCGTTTCACTCTCGGCCGTAGCCTAGGAGAGTTTATTTAAAAGGTAAATGTCCTTATTTTGTGTCCGTAAAGTTTTAGTGCTAAAAGCATAATAATTGTTATTTCTGAGAGAGGGAGAAGGAGAGAGAAAGAGAGCGAAAGAGAGAGATACAGAGAGATAGGGACAAAGAGAGAGAGAGAGAGAGACGGAGAGAGAGAGAGAGAGAGAGAGAGGGGGGGGAGAGAGAGAGACATAGAGAGAGAGACAGAAAGACAGCGAGAGTGGGATAAAAGATAGTCCTATATCGTATTGATATAATTAAGCCAAAAACTAATTGAATTAGTTGGCGAGAAAGGTGGCCCACTTACACCTTTTGCTACTGCCGGGTATCACCACGAACTCTCATTCTCTCCCTCCAGCTTGGTATCTCAATCTCTTATTTTTCAAGGGTAACTTATTCCTGTTCGTTCTATCCCTCTCTCCTCCCTGTCTCTCTCTCTCTCTCTCTCTCTCTCTCTCTCTCTCTCTCTCTCTCTCTCTCTTTCTCTCTCTCTCTCTCTTTCTCTCTCTCTCTCCCACACTCTATCACGCTCTCTTTCACTGTCTTATTCCATTGTATTCACCTCTTATATCCCTGATCCCGGCAGCGGGCAAAGGTGTAAGTGGGCCACCTTTCTCGCCAACTAATTCAATTAGTTTTTGGCTTAATTTAGGTACCTTTTTGGTTTTTAATCGCAGAAAGACAGTATTTCATAATGTAATATTGTCGAAATAATGCGATATATGAGAAACGAGACGAATTTCTGTGAACATCGTGTTTTAGACGTCATTATGACGTCATTTTACGTAATTAGTGACGTCGTAACGACGTAATTGCATCACAATATATTTTGAATAAATACCCCAAAGGAGCTTGTAAAGTTTCATTGACCACAGTGGTCAGGAAAGGGAGTTTTTACTAGAAAAACGTTCAATTTGCTGAATTTTTCGTCAAATTTTTGACTTCCGACGCGATTCAAGGGCTCAAAATGATCAGCTACGAAAATTCGCAATATAGTATCTGAAAGTTCAGACGATTTGCCGGTAACGATTTTTGGTCAAATTAGAAATCGGAACACGTCTTCAGGGTGCTAGAGGCGTTTGAAAAAAGTTAGTCGGTCTCGCGCAATGACGTCACTCATGACGTCATTGCGCGCGTCATAGGCAAGATGGAGAGTCGCGACCCAGATGGGTACATGCACGAGACAATTATCTGTCGAATGCCGCTTGGTTTAAGGTCGTACGATGTCTGGTTCGTCTCAAACTGGGACCAAACGGAAGGTAACAAAGCGTCTATACATGTATGTATGTATGTATGTATATATATATCAACCTAGTTATCCCCACACTGAATTTTCTGTTTTGGGGGTGGTGTTATAACTTTTGAACAAAATGAGCTAGCCACTTGAAATTTTTACCATCGATAGATGTCTACAAGAAGCTTCTGAGTACAAAATTTCAGCTTCCTAGCTCATCCGGTTCCGGAGTTATGGCGTGTCAAAAAGTGCCAAAATGGGCTAAAAGTATGAAATAACTATATATACGCTGTGAGCAAGCGGGCCGTTTTATGGGGGAATTTTTTTCGGGGGGTTGGATGGGGCCACCTTTGCGCTTGCCAGCGCAGTGATGAAGATGACCGGTACTTTTATATTGACATTTGGTAATGCACTTTACTACAGCTGAGCTATTACAACAGCAGCAATATTTTGATAGAGAAGGCCCTCTGATAAAGCGTCGTGCTCCTGAGTCGCGAATTCTTTTTATCTGCTATTTCATGACTTTATGATCAAATTAATGATCAAATCAATGTTAATACAGATTGTTATGCATCAAAGAAATGTCAGTTATATAATAGTCATGTGACCCTATTTTGTACATGATCATGCAAAACGGTCCTACAAAGCTTATTTTATTAAAGGTGCGATCCTTCCCCAGTACGATTTTTGACATTGAATATGCTGGCCCACTTGATCCATTTAACGACATGTTCCCGGGCTTTCCAATGAAAGTGACAACCCCAGGTCCAATCAGAGCCCTCCGATGGACCACCCATCTGAGGGAGCCTCTCTGCAAAATATGGAAGGAAGTTCCTTTTAGCTCATTATCACCACAGTATGTCATATTATAATGAATGCACCTTATGACTGGAGTTTATTAGCAGGTGGTCCCCCCTGAGTAGTAGCCGTTTATTAGCTGTCAATTGGAAGTGGAGAGAGGGATGGTGGTAGAGAGATAGAGAGGAATGGTGGTAGAGAGATAGAGAGAGAGGGATGGTGGTAGAGAGAGGGAGAGAGGGAGGGTGGTAGAGAGGTAGGGTGGTAGAGAGATAGAGAGGGTGGTAAAGAGATGGAGAGGATAGAGGGATAGAAAGAGAGGATAGAGGGATAGAGGGGTGGTAGCTTAGAGAGATAGAGGATAGCGGGATAGAAGAAGGGTGGTAAAGGGATAGATAGGGAGGGTGGTAAAGGGATAGAGTGAAATTGGAAGGCACGTATAGGAAACCGACTGAGAGAGGGACATATGGTGTTTTAATGAAGCATATGTGTCGTCGCTTTTCTCTCGAACCCTGTGTTGCAACCCTATTTTTAACGACACTTTCAACACTATATCAGGATGCACGGCCCCCGTCTTTTTTTTCGTGTCTTCTCCGTCTTGCGGCTATGAATTTGTTCCGCCCCTTACTCAATTACTATATGAATGACGGCACATTATAGTAATTCACTACCCCGCTCAATTATCCCTTTCACACCCCCACTTAATTATTGACTTGAGTGATTTCACTGATTTATACCCCCGTACCCTTCCCCTGCAGCAGCAGTCTCTTTCAGCAAATTTTGCCCATTTCACATCATAGTTCGAACTGGAACTTTGCCCTGATCCTTTGAACAAAACAACTGGAACAGTTACCGATCAAATTCTGTGTTGAGTAAACACGTCACACCTCCCCACCCCCACCCCTTTCTAAATTTTGTGATGTTTATTACTTTCTGAGGTGCACACCACATGTTAATATATGTGATAGCGAGTGCACACAAAAAGCGAGCGCACGAGAAGGTGACAACTCCAAAAAATACGACTTTGCTACAATTTCTGTTTTGAAATGGCATACTTTTCCATTGTATAGATCCCTCCCCCCTCTTATAAGCGTCGAATCTCGCTATTGCTGCTCTTTATAACGAAATAATACAGCTGTATTTAGGACGCAACACATGTTTCATGGAATCCCTGCTCTTTATAAACCTGAAAGGAAAGCATGCGCCATGCCGTTTAGCCCACCCTTGAAGCATCACAATTGAGAGAGACATGTGTCTTATCGTCCTCCTATCCCGTCCCTTTTTATATTTTGCCGCATCCCTTTTATAGGTGCAGCATATTATCACAGATTGAGTCCAGCTGTCATATTCTCCGAACCCCGATGAATCATCTTTTAGTACTAGCGCACACATCATCTTACTACTAAGAGTTAAGACCCTACTGACCCGTCACACTAGAATAATAATACAAGGCAGTAAATAAAATCGCATCTCATGTATCCAATCCCGTCCGTAGGGCGGGTATTTCCTCTAGTATGTTGAAATGATAAACACTTAGAAAAGCTTGAATACTTTAATTATGCTCGGCACTTCCTCGCCCGCGAATTTTATGGTAATTTTTATTTTATTATTAGGAAGAGGGGGATTTGCAATTTATATTATGTTCCATCTTGATTAGCTCCTTCTTCTTCTTCTTCTTCTTCTTTGAGTAACTTGGCAGGTAGCTATTAAAAGTGCTTCAATTCCTAACCATCAAAGATGAAAATCATAAAGCTTATCCTTCTCCACGTTGACTCGTATTATGATAACGTAATTTAACGGACCCTCATATTTTACGTGTCGACCTTTTATCGCAAGCAAGCTAAATCGGAAAATTATGCTTTAAAACCTTGAATAGATTTAAATATTCCCCCTCAAATGTATTTAATACATGATGCTTCTATAAAAGCATATTTTTAATACTGCAGATTTTATTGTATCTGTTAAGAAAAAAAGGGGGGGGAAGGGCCCCCCCCCGGGGCCCCCCCCTCCCTTCCCCCTGTCACCCCCCACCGGAGATGTGAGGGGGTTAATGTAGCCCCCCCCCCCAACTGGTTTCTAGATATTGCACTTCTGTCACTTAAAAAATTTCCATACACTCGCTCACACGATTTGTGGTGGGGTCTCTTCTCTCTCTCTCTCCCTCTCTCCTCCGCCCTCTCTCTCTCTATTTTTCCTCTTTTTCTTCCCCCTTCTCTCCCCCCCTCTCTCTCTCTCCCCCTCTCCCTCTCTCTCTTCTCTCTCTCTCTTCTTTTTCCAGATTGGTCAATCGGGCTAGATCCCTCTGAATTTAAAACTCTCATCATATAATTACTAACCCCTAATTTAGTGTTGTCTACAAATTTTGTTTGGGGCCCTTCGTTGACCCTGCGCATCCCGTAAAATGGTTATTGGGATCACAGCTGTCTATTTGAGGAGGGCCTGAAGTGAACGGCCATGGATTCGCCTTGCTGCCCTCTTTCTGAAAAGGGGGGTTAGAAAAAGGGCGGGGTGAGGTTGGGGGGTTTGGGGGTGAGGGGGGGTTATACCCTTAAAGGGGGTTAGAACAAAACATACGCCGTTTTTCTTTTAATAATTTGTTATACACCGCCAGACCTGGCGTACTGCACGCCCTTGCAATTTACAGGTGGGGGAATCTCATAGTCATACAATTTAGGGAGAAATCACATACTTTTGAGTGGGGAGAAACTGAATTCTTTGACGGTCGTTGGACGGTGACAGAGGGGCGGGGACTTTTTCCTTTTTACATCGGCTGAGAGAGAGAGAGGGATGGGGGGGGAAAAGAGAGAGAGGGGATAGGGAGAAGAAGGAAAGGCAGGAAGAGAGAGGAGGTGAAAAAAGGAGAGAAAAGGGGGAGGAGAGAGGGAGAGGAAGAAGAGAGAGGAGAGGGGGGAAAAAGGGGGTTTTTTAAAAAAAGAGAGAGAGGAAGGAAAAGAAAGGGGTTTTAGAGAGGGAGAAGGGGGGAAAAAAAGAAATATGGGAGAAATTTTTGGGAATGGTTTTTGTTCCAGAAATTTGGCCCAAATATTAAACCAATTCCCCCCCCCCCCAAAGGGGAGAATAATCATTTGGTTTGTTATAAAAGAATGAACCCCCAAATCAGTGTGCCTTTTTTAAATTTGGGGTTAAACCAAAATGGGGAATTAAAAATTGAACTGTTTCCCCAAACCATGTCCCAACCCCCCCCAAATGGGGCAGATCCACCCCCCCCCAATCAGTGTGGCTATGTTTCCCCACCCCCCCAACCAAATTGGCTATGTTTTCCACTCCCCCCCAATCAGTGTCCCAATTTTCCTAACTCATTTCATATTCCACCCCCAACTATGTGGCTATGATTCCCTCCCCCAAACTAAATGGGGCTATATTCCCTCCCCCCCCCAAAATGGCCATGATCCACTCCCCCAACTCTGGGGCTTTTTATCCCCCCCAAACCCTGTTTCCCCCCCCCCCCTTATGGGGGTTGATCACCCCAACTCGTGTGGCCCCATTTTCCACTCCCCCAACTCAGTGTGGCTATGATTCCCTAACTATGGGTTTTGACCACTAATCTTTTGGGGAAATTATCCCCACCTTGGAA
>CM035357.1:6344033-6369033 GCA_020137815.1 Hormiphora californensis
ATCAGATATTAACATGTGTAGCCGCAGTAATGTCCTAACTCCTAAGATGGTGCTGCTCGGGAACTATCCTCTCTATATAGCTTAAACGTCAAGATAATTGATAGTAAAAGGGCTCGCCCTCCCCCCGCTCGCGCCCTCTCTCTATCTCCTCTCTATCTCCGAGCTATCGCTCCTATCGCTCGCGATCTCTCTACTACTGTTGTCAGATTTCCCTACATGTTTTGTTTTGTGTAAGGTTGACAAGATACCTAAAACTTTTCGTATAGCGTCTTAGTTTGATTTATCATTATTTTCAAAAGCATTTTTTTTCAGAATTTTTTGTCGGCTAGAAAAAAATTCGAAATAGGGGGTCTACCGATATTGTCAGCACTGGTTTTACTGGGCACACTCACTGCGTCTCGCAAATTGAAATTCACGTTTCCGGTTCCTCAAAAGATAAAGACTTGATCTTGGTTGCGTTGGATTGGTCTCAATAAGACCTTTCCAACGCTACCAAAACGGTTTCTGTATCTCATCAGGAACCGGAGATATTACGTTATCAATTTAAAAAAAGGCACACTCATTTGTCAGTAGACCCCCTATTTTGCACATATTTCTAGCCGACAACAAATTCTGAAAAAATGCTGAAAATTAATGATAAATCAAAATAAGACGATATACGAAAAGTTTTAGGTATCTTGTCAACCTTTAACTAAGTATCTTGCTCATCTTTTTAGTTGGTTTGTTTTATATCATTATCAATTTTTATTTCTCCGGAATTTCTCCCTCCAATCCACATTATATATATATTCTCTCCCAACCCCCGTTTTCATCTCTTTATTTTAGTTCCCAATCCGTTGCCGATAATATGCTGTGTCGCATGAATAATGAACTTGGGAAGGTCATCTGTCAACATAATGGTTATGGGCTCCCATGATCACTCGTTCTGACCTCCCCCAGTTTCATTTCTGTCAGACCAACCGGTACTCTGTCTCCCTCGTATCCCCTTCTTTCTATCTCTCTCTCTATCTCTCTCTATCTCTCTCTCTCTCTCTCTCTCTCTCTCTCTCTCTCTGTCATGTCAGCTGTCCGACCGATTCATTGGTGAAATCTTGACACAAAGTAACTAAACGGTTATACAACAAGTTGTCTTAGTCTAAAAGTAAAACCAGAATAGTTTGAAAATCAGTTTAGTTTATCTTTGTAACAATTTTATCTGCCCACTATATTCGAGTTTTCACATACCATGGTTACCATAGTTACCATAGTTACCATGGTGTTTGGTCCTACAGTTGCCGCCCTTGTAAAGAGTGTCCGACCCGGCCGTGCAGGAGGAGGAGGGGGAGGTCGTAGTTTGGTTTTGATAAGGGAGGGTAAGGAGCACCTAGGTCCGGGACAACTGCAACCTAGTGGGGCAACCCGGAAACACTCCGACAGATCTGTCAAGTCGTACACTGACGAAGAAAGTAAGTTTATTAGTTTTCAATAGTTTGTTGACATTGTTCTATTAGTTTGAATTGCAGCGTAAATCGTGATAATTTGAGTCTTCTGATTTTAGTAGTTTGATTGAATAAAGCATTTTGGAGGGTTTAATTTGTGGATGTTTATAATTAGTTCATGTCCAGTGTATGCTTCTAGTGGGTTTGTAGGATAGAATGAGTTAATAGGGTGCCTGCCCTGACCACAAAAACACGACCATAACAGTTTTTAAAAACAGTTTATCGCCATATTTATCTCTCTATCTTATTATTATCTTCTCTCTATCTTATTATTATTTTCTCTATCTTTGTCTGTCTGAACCCCTCAAGCACCCCATCGCATTATGTTTCTGTTTACCAGGTGATTTACCACATCTGAGATAGAGTTAATCCTAACTAATTATAATTAGGAACTTGCCCCGCCAACCACAGAAATCATACGAGGGGAAGGCGACAGAGAGAGGGAGAGAGAGACAGATATATATAGACAGATAGAGATGGGGAAGTTGGAAAGATAGGCTAGGAGGCGTGTTTTATATGTGTGTTATATACCTCTCTCAAGTTTGTAAACAAACATGCCCGTTTCTATTATGCCTGTAGTCATTCACCAGATTTCATGCATATACCGTACTACTTGGCCCGCAATTTAATTAACATCGTCATTCTAATATGAGAGTGAATGAGCTATCCCACAAGCTCCTCCTCCTTCTTTAAGTGCACAGCCTTGTTCGACCCTCTCTTATAACAAATGAGGGTTAGAACATTAAACCTCTCTCAGTGCACCGTCATATATTTTGTGGTGGATGCTGGGTCACTGTCTGATCACATATAGTAGCTCCATAGTAGCTCATTAACTAATTCTGGGCATCTGGGAAGACTATCAGACAATAGTTAGGGGTAATAACACCGAATATCGCCTTGACTGGGAAAAAATTTGTGTCAAGCTGATTTCTTCACTAACGTGTCCCAATGGGTCCCCTCTAGCCCTCCTGAGTTTTTTAAACTCGGGATGGAGTGCAACATGTTCATTTCCGGGTTTACTTTTTACCTGCATTTCTAGCCTGAGGCCAAAAACGTAACTACCCTTAGGAAAGGAGTAGAGAAAAAATCGAGGACACTAGAGTGATCAGCGTCCTCGCATTAGTGGGGGTAGGTGCCGGAATTAAGTCTCTATCTCATCTGGTTAATTAGATAATTGGATAATTAGGTTTGCGCACAACCGTTTGTTGGCTATATGGCTATAGCCACTTAGGAAAGGAGTAGAGACAAAACCAAGGGCACTAAAATGATCAGCGTCCTCGAATTAGTGGGGATAGGTGCTGAAATTAAGTCTCTATTTCATCTGGTTAATTAGATAATTGGATAATTAGGTTTGTGCATAACCGTTTTTTGGCTAATATGGCTATAGCCACTTAGGAAGGGTTTAGAGACTTTTCATTGGTGCCATTTTGTAGGCAAAGCCAAGTTAAGGGGGGTCGACGTCGGACTTTTAAGCTCTATCTTCAACCGTTTAGCCGTTATTTGGCTTTAACGGTGTTCAAAATCGGGCTTTTTACCATATTTTGCTCATTTAGAGCATCTTAAAAGCCAAATAACGGCTAAACGGTTGAAGATAGAGCTTAAAAGTCCGACGTCGACCCCCCTTAACTTGGCTTTGCCTACAAAATGGCACCAATGAAAGTCTCTAAACCCTTCCTAAGTGGCTATAGCCATATTAGCCAAAAAACGGTTATGCACAAACCTAATTATCCAATTATCTAATTAACCAGATGAAATAGAGACTTAATTTCAGCACCTACTCCCACTAATTCGAGGACGCTGATCATTTTAGTGCCCTTGGTTTTGTCTCTACTCCTTTCCTAAGTGGCTATAGCCATATAGCCAACAAACGGTTGTGCGCAAACCTAATTATCCAATTATCTAATTAACCAGATGAGATAGAGACTTAATTCCGGCACCTACCCCCACTAATGCGATGACGCTGATCACTCTAGTGTCCTCGATTTTGTCTCTACTCCTTTCCTAAGGGTAGTTACGTTTTTGGCCTTAGTCTAGAAATGCAGGTAAAAAGTAAACCCGGAAATGAACATGTTGCACTCCATCCCGAGTTTGAAAAAACTCAGGAGGGCTAGAGGGGACCCATTGGGACACGTTAGTGAAGAAATCAGCTTGACACAAATTTTTTCCCAGTCACCCGACTACTGCCCCTAACTACAAGGATCTGCACGGATCTGAGTAGTATCGGAACGGTATAAATGGGACAGGTCCTTTTATAGTCATTTACCTATAATGGCTTATTGAGGCCATAATTGGTATCTTTTTCGAGAAAATTTGTTCTATCTGACGAGCCAATTTACACTCGCTGATATAGCAGCTGTTATACAGTACGCCTGTTATAACTCTCTCTCTCTCTCCCTCTCTCTTTCTCTCTCTCTCTCTCTCTCTCTATCTCTCTCTCTCTCTCTCTCTTTCCCTCTCTCCCTCTCTCTCTCTCTATCTCTGACTTCTACTCTCAATATGGAAAATTTCTATATCTGCCCCTAAATTCTCAGTAGAACTTTGACATTTTTGACAAACTCGCTTCGTTTTGCTTCTATCGTTTTGAGGAAAAGCTCGAAAGCCACCAAATCCCATTTAAACCAGTGATTAGTTTTCGAGGTGGCAGGTCATTTGGGAAGGGCCCGATTGGGTTCGTCCGATTCCCTTTATCTTCGGGTTTCCCCCAAGTGCAAGAGGGCCCGAGGACCGTGTGAGTGAAACAGATTGAATACTTTGAATTAGCAGACTGTTGTTGACAAACGACTTTCTTGAAATTACAAAAACATTCTTCAACAGACCAAACTCAGACAATTGTCCTAATTTTAACTCCAGTCATCTTTTCAACTTTCTCAATCGCATTGTCCATCTCTTTAGATTGATCCTCATTCAACCATTCCCTCCATCCCCCAACCCCTCCTTTTCTGACAAACGGAGTGGTATTAACATCACAATGAGCCGAATAGTTAACCGCACTATTTCCCTTTCATCGTATCGATATTTCCCTCGTGAAGGACCCTCTGTAGCCTCTCCGGAGTCACCTCCACCCCCAGGAAATCAGCAATCTTCCTCACCTCCCTCTCACAATCCTCAACTAGATCCTCATAGGACAGGACTAGGATGTTGTCACACTTTGTCTGCCTCAGTTAACCACTCAACCAGGTGGTCCTCCCAAAGTCCGTAGTACGTGACTTTTGGATCTCGAGCAATATCCAGAGAAATAGTGGTTAAAATTACCATCAGCGACCGGGGCACATTTGTAACGAAAGTTAAATGTTTCAATATGGTGGAAGAAGGAGACAGCCCAGTCTTTTGGGTTTCGAACACAGTAGATTATCTTCCTGCTAGTCCATTGGGGCGGCAGCCAGGAAAATAAATCATGGGTCTTGAACACTCTTGGACTTGCATTTTCTCGATGTAATCTTGCTTATCCGGTTTGTGAAGGAGGGCTTGAAGCCATGGGACCTGCTGGGTGAGCTCAGTCAGTGGGCCGTTAGGACAGTCCAGTAAATTGTAAACCATGGTTTGTAGCCAGGTGGTGCCACTTTTGGTGTACGGTTGCAATCAGCACATCATCCTGGACGGGAGGGGAGGGTCTCGACTGCTGAGTAACTTTCCGGTGGACAGAATCGGAGGTACAGTACAGACCTCGGTAGACTGGAGTGTGGGTAGAAATGTGTGGGCTGGGTAGGAAAGGCTGACATCGTTCATGTTGTCCATGATAAGAAGCAAATGAAACAAGATCTAGGAAGCTGAAAAATGAAATTTTAGAAGAGGAAAGAAACCCTGTCGGGTGCTGTGATAACATAAACAAAAAACGTTTAATCTGATTATCATAGCCGAAAGTTTGAGCAAATCTTATTTTAATTTCCATTAAAGTGAAATTGAATATCAGCTGCGGTTGGACCTCGATATACCGTGGACGGATATAGTTCTACATTGGTAGCGAAGCTGCCAACTTCGTCGGAGAGCGCAGGGGTGGTGCACGCCACGTACAGGGTATAGCGTGACGTGCCCAAAGTTCTACAGGGGATTCCAGTTAAGAATTATTCGCCTCGATACACCATTCACACATGGTTTTACTCTTCCTTCTGTATCAGTTATAGTCCACTGCGGTCATTATCGCCATCGGAGATAACGATCGGAAATTTTTGTTCATACATCGACGGCCATTATTTTCAAAATCTAAGATTCAAATTCTACAAGCACCCTCGTAAAGTGATGAACATGTCGGAATATTACACAATTTCTTGATCACGTGAATCACAGAGGATCGATTATTACTTTTCTTGAACTTCTCTCTCCTTCAAATCTCCCTTTTCTCTCTCTCTCTCTCTCTCTCTCTCTCTCTCTCTCTCTCTCTCTCTCTCTGTCCCTTTTCTCACTTCTCAGACTCAAATGCACCTTTAATGGCAGCTTGGCATGTGTCAAGAGAGTGAACCAGAAAGGAATGAAAGAAATGCGGAGGAGAGAGAGAGAGAGAGAGAGAGAGAGAGAGAGAGAGAGAGAGAGAGAGAGAGAGAGAGAGAGAGAGAGAGAGAGAGAGAGAGAGAGGAGAGAGAGGAGGAGAGAGAGAGAGAGAGGAGAGAGAGAGAGAGGAGAGAGAGAGAGAGAGAGAGAGAGAGAGAGAGAGAGAGAGAGAGAGATAGAGAGAGAGAGAGAGAGAGAGAGAGAGAGAGATTCGTCTTTCTTGTCAGCCGTCAGGTATCGTCTGACCTCCGATTTGGAGATCTGGCATATATCAGACAAAACGTGTGTCTCAACGAACCTCATATCTTCATAAGTTCATAATTGTCTTATCTCATACTACTCAGCCATGTCACTGCTTGCAATTTATCCCTTATTTTTTCAGCCCCCTCATCCCAATAATTTTGATTATGTAATTAGACCCCTACTCCGCTAGTACAAAGTACCTATAATTACACCCATCTTCGACACTCGTTCACTATACTTCAAGAGCTGCAGGGGGGTATAGAAATTTCATCCGTTCTTCAATCTTCACGCATGTCCACACTGCACTACGGACCACGGTTACAGTTGACACCATGTGTGCAGTATTGCAGGTTTCCCTACCCTTTACTCTATCTCTCTCTCTATCTCTCTCTCTCTCTCTCTCTCTCTCTCTCTCTCTCTCTCTCTCTCTCTCTCTCTCTCTCTCTCTATCTCTCTCTCTCTCTGATCTCTCTCTATCTCTCTCTCTCTCTCTCTCTCTATCTCTCTCTCTCTCTCTCTCTCTCTCTCTCTCTCTTTTCATTTCCACGTGTGTCGCCATGGTAACTACCCCCTCCGATGATCGCGCAATGCAGGATTTGCACCTCTTCGTACTCTACTGTCTCCAAGTGACAGGTTTGGTTACGAAATAACAGATAACCCCTCCCTTGCCAGTGAGAAGAGGGGTTATTTCGTAACCAAGTAACAGGTCTGCTTCACGTGCGCAATTCTCTCCTCTTATAGCTATGCAATTTCTATCCATGTCCTTTCCGTGAAACCCCTGTCGTCAGAGCATATTCACCTGACAGTGCAACCCTCTAGCAGTGAGACGTCTAGAGTAGTTAAAGGTGGTGAGACAGAGAGTGCAAGGCAGCCGCATGATTTTATAGTGCTTTTTAATGGCCACCTTTTGTTCTCTCTCCATCTGTCTCGCTCTCTTTCTAGGGTCGTCCCAGTGTAATTTCCACGTCTACTCGTCTTACTAAAACCAGGTCATACTGTACTATCTTTCAGGGCATTGCGCCCTATTCGAGAACCGTGGTCATAGCATTGTCCTGACAGCTGCAGTGATATTGAACGAGAAGATTCTAATGCTAATAATGATAGAGAAGTGTTGGGTCACAGAACATTGAGTCAAGATTGGGGCGTCAGACAGTCTCAATATTATTGAGACTGTCTGACGACCCAATCTTGCTCTATCGTGCACTGTATCAAGGGGTCAGCGCCGCCAGACATCATTAAGTATCTTCTTAAAATGATTTATTATCTTGCGTGATTGGACCAGCTCCTGCATTTGACAGCTAAACTTCAGCAATATGATCATGATTCGTTTTGATTCAACCCCCACCACGGACCGATCTTACTCTCTCTCTCTCTCTACCTAAGTATTATTCAAGGCTACTCAATATATAACCATCTTTCTGAACTATCTCTATTTATTTCCTCTTTCTTTGGTGTAGTGTCTCAATTTAATTTAAAATACTTATGCATTAACCCTATAACTTTGGTTGCGAAAGTTATGCTTTCTTGTGCGGCGTCTTCTTCCCTTATACCCCGGCCTGCATACCTTATACTCCTGCAAACCAATGTCTTCTCTTTTCTTAGTCACTGCAGTTAACCAACTCAAAACTCTCGAGTTAAACCACTTTTGCTCCCCTATTATTATAGTGTGATCAGTTCTGTCTTATTATAGTGTTCCTTTGCCGTAGTTTAGTGTATGAAATGTAAAAAAAGTAATTATTATGCCCCCCCACGAGCCCTTTTTCCGGGTTTTAAAAAAAAAAAAAAGGGTTTAAGTTTTTGTGGGCCCAATTTTTTAATACCTCTCCCCCAAAAAGGAGGGGGGTTTGGAAAAAGGGGGGGGGGAAGGGGGGAGAAAAAAAGGGGGGGAAAAAAAGGAAAAAGGGGGAAAAGGGGGGAGGGAAAAAAGGGGGGGAAAAAAAAAAAAAAAGGGGGTTTTTAACAAAAAGGGGGAAAGGGAAAGGGGGGAAAACCGGGGAAAAAGGGGGGGGGGGGGAAAAAAAAATAAAAAAAATTTCCAGGAGACAGTATCTTTGCAGTTGGGAAAAATTTTTTTAGTCTTGATTTTTTTTTTTGGGATTTTCCCCACTAAAATTTTTACAGTGCCCCTTGGGATCAATGTTATTGAGTCGGGGGACCTTAAAAAAGATTTTTCCCTTTTCCCCCTTTCTTCTACTTTCCTCTTTTTCTTTTCTTTCCCCTCTCTCTCTCTCTCTCTCTCACCCTTTTCTCTCTCTCTTTCTCTCTCTTCTCTCTCTCTCTCTTTTCTCTCCCCTTCTCTCTCTCTCTCTCTCTCTTCTCTCTCTCTTCTCTCTCTCTTCCCTTCTCCTCTCTCTCTTTTTCTCTCTCTCTCTCTCTCTCTCACGTGTAAAGGCAGCTGTGATGTTTACGAGAGACAAGATTGGCGTGCAAGGGATCCCATGTTTTTGCGTCACGGTCTCCATTTTTAAAGTACCAAACCGTAGTTTACTAGTTAGAGTTGAGGGCCCCCTGCACAAATGTTTAAACTCCCCTGATTTGATCGTTTTCTCTATAAAAAATTTCCGTTTTTTTTTGGACTGGCGGTGCGGGTATAGCTGATCTCTAATTTATTTGATCCCTGCTTTCAGTACCTCTCGATTGCATCAACTGCAACTACGAGACCTGCTAGAGGTTTGGTTTGGTTTGGTTTGGATCGCTGAGTCGTCCGGGAGCAATGCTATCGAGTAGCAGCTGTGCGGTAGTAGAAGGGACTACTATGACTCCGTCGGCGTCTGGTCGGGCGTAATTGTGGGTCTGTCTGGAGACTTGTATTCAGAGCCGATGTCAGTCAGTCATTGTGCGTGTGGGGGCATTTACTCCACTCTCACGGTCGGATAGTCTTGGCTCAGCTGCACTCTTCGCATCACTAGCACATGTATCGATACTTCGCCGTGAGAGCGATGTAAACACCCTTCACTAATAAACAAGTTGGCAAATTAGGGGGCGAGATTGTCAAGCGTTTAGTTGGCCGTTTCACTTTGTGAATAACAGTTGCCTGCTGATGGCTATGCATTAAAAGCCTGTTGTCATGTTTTGTTACGATGAGTGTCAGTCGAGTGGTCACTTCTCAAGCATGGGTCTGGGGTGGTCAGTTATTGTCGTGCTAGAAACTAATATAGTTTAGACCAGGAAACGACCGAACCGGGTTTTTTTCCACCGAACCGAACCGAACCGAATTTGAAAAACTTTTTTACCGAACCGAACCGAACCGAACCGAATTTCGGTAATCGAACCGAACCGAACCATACAAAACTTTTTCTGTATAAATGTTTCTCTAAAAAGTCATGGAGAGCACCGATCAAGGTATTGAGAATCATTCTCTGAAATTTTGTTAAAAAATGTTTGAAAAAATTTCAAAGTCAATTTTGTGAAAAAATTTTCAAAGTCAATTTTATCGTAAATTTTCTATGTCAATTTTTGCGTACGAATCGTGTTTCGAATCGGCAATGCTATACTGGAATGGTATTGCTAATTAGCAGGATTAAACGAACCATGACTCGTGTCTCTCTAAATTTCCTAATTAGATTTGATGGGGGATCACGTATCAGCACAATCCATCTCGGACCCACTAATTACCAACATCACTCCCGTTTAGCATTGTCGATTAGAAACATGATTCGTATACCATAACTTACTTAAAATATTTTTCACAAAAAAAATTTCACAAAATTTCAGGTAATGATTCTCAATACCTTGATCGATGCTCTCCATGAATTTTTAGAGAAACATTTAATTTTGTGAAAAAAACTTTGTAAAATATTTCAAAGTCAATTTCGGAAAAAAAATTCTATGTCAATTTTGCCGTACGAATCGTGTTGCGAATCGGTGATGCTATGCGGCAGTGCTCTCGCTAATTAGCAGGATTTATTGAAACATGAATCGTTTCCCCTAAACTTCCTAATTAGATTTGATGGGGGATCACGTATCAGCATAATCCATCTCGGACCCACTAATTAAGCAACATCACTCCCGCTTAGCAATACTGATTCGAAACACGATTCGTACGCAAAAATTGACATAGAAAATTTTCCATAAAATTGACTTTGAAATATTTTCCAAACTTTTTTACAAAATTTCAGAGAATGATTCTTAACACCTTGATCGGTGCTCTCCATGAATTTTTTGAAAAAAAAGTTTCTGAATTTGTTGACCCTCTCATGAGGACACGATTCGACGGGAAGTCAGGTATCAAATCAATCCATATCGAACCCGCTAACTAGCGAAATCATTTCCACATAACACCACCGATTCGAAATAGGGTTAATACGGCGAAATTGACATAGAAATCCATACAATTTTCGTGAAATAATTGGAAAATTTTGCATGAAAAAGCCCGATTTCTGGGCATTTTTTGACCAAAAAATTCGGTGGTTCGGCCAAAATTTCCTACCGAACCGAACCGAACCGAACCGCCCAAAAAACACCGAATTTCCGAACCGAACCGAACCGAACCGAATATTCGGTCGCTTCCTGGTTTAGACAATTTAGGCAATCTCTCAAGCATTTTCTGAATTGGTTGTGTGAATATGAAATGGGATAGTTGTGAGCTGTGAAAGTGAAAAACATTGGTTTATACACGGTTTTGAGCATAAGCGGTTCCGCGTGGAGATGGGTATTGTGATGAGTAGTTTGAACTTTATCTGCAGTCGATTGAGCGTCTTTGTGAGTTCTGTGGGTGGCAGCGCTGTAGCCAATAGTTGTTGCGCGCGATGTTTTTGCGCGTTATCTTGATGCGCATTTAGTTAGCTAGTTTCTGTTTGCGGTTTATGAAGTTGAAAAGCGCTGCCTTATCCCGCACCCCGGGGGCCAGCAACGTTTGCCAACTTATGAAGTGATCCCCGGCGTCGGATTAACTTATGAAGTGATAAATGTAAGACCCAAAGCTAATAGACCCTCACTTATGTTCTGAGAAATTTCTCATCGCCGCAGCCCCACCCCCCTCCCGACAAGGCAGAGAAGTGAATTCCGTTCCGCGGGAAGATTTCGATATGACCTCCCCCCAGGCCGGGTACATCCTGGCTAGGCCGTCCAACCACAGCCCAGAGCGTGCGGATCATTTGCACGCTCCGAGCTGCGATTGGCTTTGCGAAGTTAGTGGTACTTACAACTTGTTGCTTGGTTGTGTCCAATTGATTCGTTGTTAATTGACATTTTTTTCTCAATAAATAGTTTTATGCATTATTGCCAGTGAAATAGCTTTCTCTATTGATGGTGGGTTGATGTGTCCAATACCCATATCACATATAATATCGCTAATGGCAAATATGCATTAGAGGGCACACCTTACGTTCGCACTTTGCTGATAAATCAATCCCGCATTTAAATTGTAAATTCGATCACTTGGCTACGAAAATAACAAATATATATGCTGATCCATGTACATTGCGGATCCATGTACATTGTATATACACTGTACATTATATCCACATAAAAACTAGATATACCTGTATCGCTTGAACACAAGAATAGAGAATGCCACCAGTGCCAGTAGAAACTGAACTACAATACTGAATGAGTTGGTGAGGTTGCAGTTGTCTGCTGAGGTATCGTTCTTTGAATGGTCATCAACAACTGTCTGGGTTGCTCCGTGCGTTGCCTTCATGAGGGCTATGAGGGATAAATTGCTACCGACCGTAGTTTACTAGTTTAGTAGTTGACGGCCCCTGCACCAATATGCTTCAACTCCCCTGAGTTGATCGATTTCTCTCTATACTTAACTTCTCGTTCTTTTTGGACTGGCGGTGCGGGTATAGCTGATCTCTAATTTATTTGATCCCTGCTTTCAGTACCTCTCGATTGCATCAACTGCAACTACGAGACCTGCTAGAGGTCTTCGTTTTACTTATACAACACTCAAAAGTGTAAATTTTCACGCCGTGATTATATTTGTTCTAATCCACAACCCCTTGTTTATTGGTTGAAGACCTAGGTATATCTCATCTGTATGCCGTTAATATCACCCCGGCTCCCAAAGTCTGCACGCCTACCAAAACCAACCTGCAACACAGCCCTGAAATGCCAATCTGCGGAGTGCGTCTCAGGGAAACTAAAGGCATGTTGTGGGTTATTCAAAGGTGCCACGTCGGGGCGGTATTCACCGAGGGGTTGTGCGGAGCACATCAAAACCTCATCCTGCTCCCGACTGGATTCTCTTCGGCACCGGATCAATGACCACCAGAATCATCCTTATACCCCGCCAGTATCACCCCGACCGTGCTGTCGACACAATCAAGGTAATTACTATTTAGAGAGTATCGAATTAGTTTTATTACTTGTTTTTTAGAGTCAGTATGAAATATATATATATATATATATATATTATGCCAAAAACTAACAGAAATTAGTTGGCTGAAAAGGTGACCACTTTTGTTGTCAAATTGACACCTTTGCCCTCTCCGGGTTTCATCATCATCTTTCCCTCTCTAATTTATATCTCTCTCTTTCTCTCTCTCTATCTCTCTCTCTCTCTCTCTCTCTCTCTCTCTCTCTCTTTCTCTTTCTCTTCCTCCCTATCTCTCTCTATCTCTCTTCTCAAACTCCCTGATTTACCCCCTGATTTACCCAATCGATGATATCCGTAACCCGGGCCGGGCAAAGGTGTCAATTTGACAACAAAAGTGGTCACCTTTTCAGCCAACTAATTTCTGTTAGTTTTTGGCATAATTGGGGTACATTTTTGGTATTTTCTGATGTGAAATACAATGTAAGACATGTCTGGACGTGTAAAGACCGTCAGGAATCGCTAAAATACGAAAATTTTAATTTTGACGTCATTGTGACGTCATAGCGTGACGTCACGACGTTATAACGTCATGATAGGGAAGTATTATTATCATGCTCATTTAGATAAAGAGGCTGACCAAGTTTGAGATCGATTGGACAAGATTTGAGGTCGCTATGGCGAAAAACGCACTATCGTCATATCTATTTTCATACAGTCTTAACACTTCAGACGCGATTTGAGACCCTTAGAAATAGAGTTTTACAAATTCGCGATATAGTTTCTGAAAGTTTAGACGATTATCTTTCATAAGTGTGGTCTCCGTTTTTCAATCAGAAACCGTCTTCAGGGTGTAAATTGAGCTCAAAGAAATTTGGTTGGTTTGAAAAATGTCTTATCTTTATGACAGTTTGTCAAGACGTTCTGATTGGACCTAGAACATAAAAACTATTCGTCTACACAATTTAAACGATTATCTTTCGAATGCAACAAACGAGAAGTGTCTATCTTATGTCGTTTTCTCTCAAAAACGATTATAAATTTGGTAAAATAGCGTCTATCCATAGATAGATAGATAGATAGATACATAGATACATAGATACATAGACCCGGGACACTTATTGCTTTTTTCACGATGCCATATCTCTAAAACTAAAAGAGATAGAGACTTGCCCTTTTAAACTATAGTAGATCTAGACTATGTGACACTGTATACCAAATTTCAGACTGATTGGTGGAGTGGGGGCCTCGCTATGGGCGTCGCAAAATGCCATTTTTGGCTAAAAACTGAAAAAAGTTATTACTGCATTCTGGCACGCGCGGCTGGGGGGAGGGAATGGTCACCTTTGCGCTTGCCAGCGCAGTGATACATATCACTGCGCTGGCAAGCGCAAAGGTGGCCCCATCCCATCCCCCAAAAACTTTTCCCGAAAAAGTGGGCCCGCTTGCCAACAGCGTAGATATAACAATTTTGAAGTTTTAGCCCATTTTGGCACTTTTCGACCCCTCCTAACTCAGGAACCAGATGAGCTAGGATGCTTAAATTTGGTACTAAGAAGCTTCACATAGACCTCTACTGACGGTAAAAATTTCAAGTAGCTAGCTCATTCCGGTCGCAAGTTATGACACCACCCCCAAAACAGAAAATTCAGTGTGGCGATAGGTATATATATATATGTAGATAGATAGATAGATAGATAGATAGATATATAGATATAGACGCTTCACTGTGTAACACTTGTAGCTCGAACCATACTAGCTAGAGACTTGAACCAAGTTTTATCCCTTAGGAAATCGTTCGGGGCATGCATTAGTTAAGGTTTCAAGTGAAAATGTCCACTATGACGGGCGTAATGACGTCACAAAGTGACATCATTGAAAAATCTCAGACCAAATATTTTCAAACGCCTCTAGCACCCTCAAGACATTTTCCAATTCCTGATTTGACGCAAAATCGTTAGTGGCAAATTGTCTGAACTTTCAGATACTATATTACAAATTTTTCTAACTTGTCATTTTCAGACCTTAAAACGCGTCGGAACTCAAAAATTTGATGTGAAAATCCACATAAAAACTCACATTTCGTGCGATAACTTCAGTTCTTGACTACCATGGCCTTTAAAACTTTTCACACGTTTAGTGCTTCATTGGCCGAATAGTCTGTCATAATATTTACGTCGTCGTGACGTCACATGTGACGTCACGACGTCAAAACGACGTCGAATTTTGAAAATTTCGTCAAATCGGTTTCCTACAACCCATGATACATTTGAACACTTTAGTTGACAATTAGCTTAGTTGTTCGAGGTCATAAATGACCTCAAACGACCAAAAAAGAGCACGGATACCTCAATGTCTTTGAAGCCTTCAACTCAAAGGTGACGGAAATGAAGGAGTAATTTCAAAATGGGCCACCTTTCTGGCGAACTAATTTCAATTAGTTTTTGCTCTAAATATATATATATATATATATATATATATATAATCAAGTGATTTGAAAGAATTTAACTTATTGATGCTTCATAACCAGGAGCATTGATGCTTCATAACCACTCTCCTTTTAGTCTTATTATCTCCCTGCAGTCTCCCTCTCTCCTAATTCTCTTAATCTAATTCGAGACATGCTCCTGGTTATGAAGCATCAATGTCTCATTCACTTATATGCAGAGGTGCTAGCCGTCAAAACCATGTTGACTACTTTACTCTCTCTCTCTCTGTGACGTTCAAATGCAATTCTAAGAATAGCAGGCAGCAGCATCAGGGGGGAGTGCTTCATCTTAAATAGATATTGTTTGGAAGCGAAGGGGACAGATCTACACAAATCAACCAGTATTTTAGCATGTACGAGCTTCAAGTTCATGTGTATAAACATGACGCCTCGATTAGTGATTACTGTGGTATTACTGTTCTTCTACACCGGGTTGTTCATCGTTATAATTTTACCAATCTGAATCATGACTGTCTCCGACAGTTTCAATTCTATACTTCCATGTACAACTACATGTAGCCTCGATACTTCTCTAGTTCTCTTAACTTCTGTCGCATATAATATAGATTTCAGTATCTGAGTCCAGGAGTCCTGTTGACAGATTTCTAGTTAAAAATAAAGTAACGAAAAACTATTCGTCCTATACACCCACTAAGCGATTTTGACTGAAGTAAATTTCGCAACGTCAATTATCAAATTGGTCCAAGACATTTCTAACTCCACGACATCTAGAAACCTTGTCACCTCTTTGAAAGTGTCATTATATTTGCAGTGCTGCAGAGTTAACCCATCAATTTGACATCGCTGACATATGCAGC
This sequence comes from Hormiphora californensis, assembly GCA_020137815.1. NCBI lineage: Eukaryota > Metazoa > Ctenophora > Tentaculata > Cydippida > Pleurobrachiidae > Hormiphora > Hormiphora californensis. The sequence goes on from CM035357.1 coordinate 6,359,805, forward strand.
ATTGCCAAAATATAATGGTTACAAATTTACATTGATTGATTGATTGATTGATTACACACATATAGCTCGATAACAGGTTTTCGTTAATTGTTACACACGTACTAGCGTTATGTGCAATTACATAATAAAGCTATATAATAGACGTGAGTTACTTAATACTTATCACCCATTGTCAGTCCGAATAGCACATTGTCTAGCCAGATATTGACACTTAGTTACTACTAAAATGATATCTTCTTTTAATATCTCTCTCTCTCTCTCTCTCTCTCTCTCTCTCTCTCTCTCTCTCTCTCTCTCTCTCTCTCTATCCTTCTCTCTCTCACACAATGACTGTTTGTTAGAGTTATTTACCGTTCGTTGGAAATGCGGTTCAAATAATTACCTTTCTGTCCGATTAATTTGAGATAGAGTTGCGACTTGTGGATGCCGGATGGTGCGACACAGAGAGAGGGAGAATTTAAGAGAGATAGAGAGAGATGCATAGGAGAGAAAGAAATTATCATATAGCGACATAGCAAAATTAGTTTTGGAACGCCGGTCACATTGAATTTACCACATCGTGCTGGGTGCCACCATCCCTCTACACTCGATAGATAGATTGCAATGTTGATGATACAGTTGGACCCCGATTAACCGGGATGCTCGGGGGTGGGGGGATTTAGCCCGGGGTATAGATCGGGGTCAAATACCGTCAATTTCCTCAATTGGAGGAAGTTCATTCTCCCGGTAAATCGGGGTTCCGGTAAATCGGGGTCCGACTGTAATTGAATATTCGATGTTTGAAATATTTATTTTAGAAGTTTATAAATCCATTTAAATTGTTGAAATCCGTTTAAATTTAAAGGAATATGATAGCGATTCTTGTAATCGGATGGAGCACCAAACTGCACTGTCCTCTCTGCAATGCCACTGATGTGGATGATGATATTTAAAGACCCTTGTTATATAGCTATACTGCAGTAGTAGTCTGGTCAAAAACTCACTCACTCTCACTAGACGCTCACAACGTATCATCATGATTGGTCATTAGCTTATCAACGAGGGAGAGGGAGAGGAAGAGAGAGAGAGAGATAGTGTGAGAGTGTGTGAGAGTGTGTGTGAGAGAGAGAGGGAGAGTGAGATCAGTGAACTGTTAGCCTTAGTGGTCACTCTCATTGTTGATATATTCGGTTGACGCACAAAACGTGAAAACGAGCTTTATCTGTTAATTACTGCTTCATCTCCTTTGTAGTTTTATAGTTACGTAGTATAGCCCCACCCCTCAGCACGCGTTACCAGGGGGCACTGATGACAGCACCCCTGTGATACATCCATGTAACAATGTTGATTCGACGTTTAAATCATGTTCAGTTTCACTGGTGGCTGGCCTAGATAACAGAAGCTCACGACTCACATGTACAAGGATCAGCTTTCCTTGCTTTAGGTTTTGACAGCTACTATTAAGTCACATGACACACACATGGTAGTAGGCCGCGGTAGGCCACGTGTGATGGTAGGTGGCCGTAGGATGAGAAAAGTGACAGGACTTGAAGAGGGTGAGAAAAGGGAATATTGGATATAAAACGAGAGAGGAACCACGGAAGAAGTTCTGACGGCAAGTCATATGAGGCTAGACTGTCTGGCATGTCAAGTACTGAACAGTTGTTCAAATGTGCCCCCTCATACTCATAGTACAAAGGGGCAGATGGACTTTGAGACACATGGTAAAGAGGGTATAGAACCTTCACTTTTTGGCCAATGCCCCCAGGGTGTCCCATATATTCTGTGGGTCGGTTGGCGAGCTGTCACGCAGAAACGGTGATAGTTGTGTGAAAACAAACTACAGGAGTGTGCTGGATTAATTCCTTCCTATCTGATTGCTTTGTTTTAAATTAAAATTTCAAAAGTTCATTTTTCATGAATGAACATTGCTGCCGTTCATTCATGAGTTCTGAAATATTGTTTACCTTGAGTAAGTAACTTTTCTTTGGCTCGCAATTATCTTTCCAATGAGCACCATAAAAGTCAAATTGAAGCACCAGGTCTCATGACAGTTGAGAAAATGAACATGCATGATTTTGGCTCTTTTTGCGACTTTCAATCGGGTGTATCACCGCTACCTCATCTTCAATCTTTTTGAAACTTTGGGTGAACATTGGATAAGCAAAGATCTTCGCTCACAAGAATAATCAGGGTCATAACCCAAAGTTCATTTTTCAATTTTGGAAGTTCATTCCACTCATTCAGGAACCAACATCCCTAAAGCGATGAAAAGTGTTGGGTTTTGTTTGGCCCATGTCCTGCAACGACAGAGAGGTGTAGTGAGGTGTTTCAGAGCTAGTTAGTGGGTGCCATGTGATCATGGTGATACCTGACACCTCTCTGAGCCATAATTAAGGGATTTTCTCAAATTCAAGCATGTGATTTGCGTTTTCTTCGATTGGTATCGTGCAGCAATGTTAAGAGATCTCATAGTCCCTCGAAAATGATGGTTAATTCAATGAAAAGAGTTGATTTATGATCGAAAATGGTCGTTGAGTTCAATTTGGCATCGGTTTTAATCTTATTGATCATAAACCAACTCAATTCATTGAAATAATCATCACTTTTGAGATGCCATGAGAGATCTCAACATTGCTACACGATACCAATCGCAAAAAACCCGAATTACATGCTAAATTTGAGAAAATCTCTTGATTATTGCTCAACGAAGGTATCAGATATCGCCATGATCACATGGCACCCACTAACTAGCTCGGAAGGACGTTACTACACCTCTCTGTCGTTGCAGGACATGGGCCAAACAAAACCCAACACTTTTCATCGCTTTAGGGATGTTAGTTCCTGAATGAGTGGAATGAACTTTCAAAATTGAAAAATGAACTTTGGGTTATGGCCCTGATTATTCTTGTGAGCGAAGATCTTTGCTTATCCAATGTTCACCCAAAGTTTCAAAAAGATTGAAGATGAGGTAGCGGTGATACACCCGATTGAAAGTCGCAAAAAGAGCCAAAATCATGCATGTTCATTTTCTCAACTGTCATGAGACCTGGTGCTTCAATTTGACTTTTATGGTGCTCATTGGAAAGATAATTGCGAGCCAAAGAAAAGTTACTTACTCAAGGTAAACAATATTTCAGAACTCATGAATGAACGGCAGCAATGTTCATTCATGAAAAATGAACTTTTGAAATTTAAATTAAAAACAAAGCCATCAGTTAGGAAGGAATTAATCCAGCACACTCCCGTAGTTTGTTTTCACACAACTATCACCGTTTCTGCGTGACAGCTCGCCAACCGACCCACAGAATATATGGGACACCCTGTATATACTGCAGTAGTTTGACTCAGACTAGCTCTCGGTTATGTAGAGCAGCACACTTCATTTTTGTAGACCACTTTCAGATCACTAGTACCACAGTGGTGTCTTCTTACTGTGTGAGGTACATTTTCTTACTACTGGGCCACACTTCTAGACGTGTTTTAGTTGTAATGTTACAGCTTCCTCCCCTTGGTCCCTCATGAGAGCCATCCGATCAGCTGGTGGGAGGGGAGGGGGGCTCTCCTCTTGACTATTACACTATGTGCTACAGTAATGGTGATCTGAACTCCCTCATGAAGTCTGATGTCAGGAGTTTGGGAGTAGCCCTGTAGCACTGGTTCCAATGTGATAGATAGCTGGTTTTTCATTTCTTATAGGCCCCATGTATATATTGGATTAGAGTTCTGGATCGCACAACAGTGAGAGATCTATCGATATATTGGTCTGTGTCACAGTTCATCCTATACATCAGGAACCGACCGAATCAGGAAATACTGGTCCCTGATTGGCTGATAACCAGTCACGTGACCTAAGTTCTGATTGGTTGTTTACTTAATTCGGTCGGTTCATCCTATACATTAACAACACACACAACACTGCAGTTCTGTATAGAACAATTAGATATTTCGCAGCTCCTTATATTGTTTCCCTTTAACGGCGTAACGCCTATATAGAACATCTTCTGTTTTCCAAACTTCTCTCTCCTTTTTCCTCCCCAGCTCCCCGCGGCAGTCACGGCAACTCATTTTGTTTTACGTCCCCCCCCCCATTTAATTACTTTCATCTCTGTCACTATTCTCTTTTCTCTCTCGCCCCTCCTGTTTCCCGGATGTGGTCGCATGGCGTGCTCAGCCCTCTCATGGCTCTCTGTGGCTCGAGCTCAACAAGTCCCGAATTCCTCACGTGTTATATACCCTCACGAACTCATTTCCTCTCAGCTCAATCTCACGTACCACAATTCTTGTACTGACTCTCTTCCTACTATATCTTATACTATCTAAGTGTCTTAGTGTTGTCGACGGTGCGTATGCAACTCCCCAGATTTCCCTTCCCCATCTGTTCCCCATCTGGTTTCCTTGCGGTAAAAAATCTTTAGAGCTTGCCACGACACGTATACTACATGTGTATGGTAGCTCGTACGCTGAAAAATTGCCACATTCTAATTATGATACTTCTCAGTTTCCCCCCCCCCCCCTCTCTCTCTCTCTCTCTCTCTCTCTCTCTCTCCCCTCTCTATCTCTCTCTCTCTCTCTTTCCAGCTTCACTGTGTCTTCAAGTCTATATTAGTTCCCATCTAAGACCCTCTCAAGTTCTCCCTTTGTGGAAATGTCTGTTCATACCACGTACCCACATTCGACAAGTCGTCTATGAATTATGTTCGGTCTGATTATAAATTATCCGGACTTTCCTTTTTTACTTTCGTCTTCACGTCGGTTATTTATTCGCACCTATTTTCTCTCTCTCTCTCTCTCTCTCTCTCTGTAACTAGATTCAGATAGAATTAGGGTATGCACTTTTAGGTTACAGGACATCTAATTGTAGCCATGTGTAACAACCACGCGTTTCATAGCTGAATAAATACCATTGCCAATTATAATATTGTAGTGCCTTTTTTAGTTTTAGACAAATCTATCTGATCTTTTTGAGATCTGAGAACTATATCGTGTATCCCCCTGATGCAATGTGAGATTGTATAACTGCAGCACAGCAGCACGGGTGTGTCATGGATTCCTTCATGGATGAATTCATGAAGAAAATGCTGTTCAATCCAACGGAGGTGTTTTTTAAGGGGACTGCAGCGACAGGTAATTTAGCCATATGGAACAAGTGATTTATCCAGAGGCCAGAGCATGCACTGTCAGAGCATTGGCCTGAATATTCTCATTTCTTCAAATAAGGAAGCGTGCGAGAACTTTGGTCAGAGCTCATTGGCCTGACAGAGCATCCTGGGAGCAGTAGTTTTGCAAGAATCCATGTATGACGTCATGGGAGACGTATCACAAGAATGTCTCGGTTTTACTCGTTATCAGGCACTGGTTATGAGGCATCGCAAAATATAACTTCTGTTGGTTAAATATTTACGTTTCTCCGAATTCCTCTGAATTCCTCTCCCTCTGATCTTGGTAACGAAATATCAAATAACCCCTCCCTTGTCAGCACGCAAAGGGGTTATTTCGTAACCAACCTCTGATTCCTCCCTCTGAATCCCTCTGATCCCTCCCTCTGAATCCCTCTGAATCACTCTGTAATTGTGAAATAACAACCGCTCCATTGACATAAACGATTTCTTGCCGCCTCACCCTCTGGTACCCCACTGTGTACCATTGCAATGTGTCAAAACGGGTTCAAGATCAGTTTAGGATAGTTTAAGTGCTACTCCGCTAAACCTTTTAGTAGCACGAGGCGGGGGGGGGGGGGCATGCACATGTATTTATATTTCTGTCAGTTACAATTATTCTTATTTCGGTATATTGAAGTATGCATATTTGCATAAGCCTTCAAGTTTTAAATTATTATAGAAGTTCTATTTAACTTTAATAATATTCTCTTTCGCTTTTTACAAAAAATTGCCCGCCAAAAGCTGTCTAATACCAGTTCCCTCATACGGGGCTTTTTTCTCCGTCCCACTCTGTCAATTATATTTTCAATTATAAAGTTTCCCTCCGCGGGTATAATATGGTGGTAGCGCGGCTTGTTTTTTACGTTACCATGGCGACCATCATGTGCTCCTTCATAAAACACAACAATCCCTTCAAACACTCTAGCAGCCCCCACTGCATGTGTTTAAATTAATGAAAATAGTGGGTCACCCTATATCAATACCCCTTATTTTCGTCCCCTCTATCTCGCTCGCACACTCTTCATAAATGATCATCATATTCTCCGATTCTCTGCCCTCTGTATGCACTCTATCATCTCATGGACCTTCACTGCCTGCCTCTACAACGGCTTCTCAATCGTTTATTGAAGGGAGGTAAACCAAAACCTCCCTACCAACCCTCAGGTGTTTACCTTGTTTTCTTTTTGTTGTAGAACTAGGATAAAGTTTTGGTATCTGAATTGGGATTTTGATATTTCCAAAATCAATCCATGTGCTATAAATATATGTGCTTTCCATGATTTTTATGTGCACCTGAAATCTGCTACTTGTACCATAAATACCACATGATGACAAATTACCAATGACTGAAGACAACTTGACTTGAATTATATTGGATTATCCTCGGGAAAGATTCCTCCATCTAAACTGTCCACTAAACTTTCCGTTTTTGTTCAGGTCCGTGGAGTCAGAATAGATGGAGACCTCCAGCGTGGGAATCCTCAGAGAGGAGAACACTAGCTGAGGTCCTTACTCAGGTAACTGCAGTCCCTGTTGTAGTTACTAATAGTAGTATTGTTGTTGTGATTGAATAGATAGCTAATTGTTAGACGAATTAGGAATTGTCTTACTTAGGACACCCAGTTGTATGCTACTTCAAAATGCTCCCTGTTTAATAAACAGTGTTTTTCCTTACTTGCGAGAATACTTGACCATCTCTCACAAAAATGTTGTAAAAGAATGGTTACAACATAACACGTTTATGCAGCATGGTTAGACGGTTTATAAAACCATGGTAAATCTGCATGCTCTATGATGCTCCATCTATAATCTATATTTAAACACACCCCACCCTTTCCCCCAACTATCTAATCTACCAGCTCTGTAGGTCTCCAACTGTTCTCTACTTCCCAACCTAGTAGTATTTTAGTGAACCTACTAGCTTGCTAATCCCCTACTTCCGTACTCTCTCTATTCTCTAATCCCTACTTCCCTACTCCCCTCTATTATCTAATCCCTACTTCCCTGGCAGAGCATTGGCCTGACAGCTACTTCCCTACTCTCTCTATTCTCTAATCCCTACTTCCCTCTCTGATTTAGGTGCCCAACTACATCATTGAAAAGGGAGATGATGGACACAGGGAGACAGTATCCTATGTGAATGGAGTCCTAATGTTCACAGACCTATCAGGTGAGAGACACGTGAAACCACCTGTGGGAATCAACAATGTGCATCTGCAGCCTGATCCTTTTTTGGTGTACTGGAGATGAGATTCTAGACGAATTTCGTATCTTACTACAACCCTTTCTTGTGTTAACATCATCTCTCTACAGGGTTCACTGCGTTGTGTGAGAAGTACGCAGAGTCAGATGAGAAGCCTCCCGCTTCAACAGGGGAGAAGATTGCATCACGGGGTGTCGATGCACTGACTGCCTCACTCAATGACTATCTAGGACGCATCGTACAAGGTAGAATATTGCAATTTGGTCCTAATCATCCTCATTCCCACACGAATCCTTACTCGACCCTCTCTCACTTTCCTTATAAAAAGGGTTTAAAACAAATCAATCCTACCCAGATTTGACGCGTAAAAAAGTGCTATAACATGAAATATCAACCCCCCCCCCCCATTATAATTCAGATTTGATGTGTGCCAATGGGGATATCCTAAAGTTTGCGGGTGATGCCATCCTGACCCTGTGGCAATGTGAGGATGAGGAGTTCCCTGCCACCATTGACAGAGTTGTTACTGCTGCCATTAATATTCAGTGCAAGATGGATAATTACATGACAGGTACACTTACATTTAATTAGGGGGTACATAATTATTTAATTACGGTGATACTTATACTTAGTTACGAAATGCTTGAGATAAGATTTAAAAGCATTCCGTTTTTCGTACCTCCTTCAAAGAGTTTTTGAGAGCCATTCAACTTCACCATGATCCGAATCACGTACGGTTGAAGAACGCCACGCTCTCAACCATGTTTCCCCTGACCACGTCCCAACAATTCACATACCCAGGCTCGGTTTTTTTAAATTCTTGTCGACTTAGCACATGTGTTAGCTGGCCGGCTGCCAGCTTTTAATTGCTAGCTCCTTGTTAATTTTATATGTACACGACACACAGTCTTCCCACAAGCCCGGATACAAAGTTATTAATCTACAGAACTGATTAGGAACACATGTATTTTTGGTAACAACCAATAAAATCTACAACCCTAGAACTCGCCAATCTGGGATCCAAAGATCACCACATTGCGGCCTTACCCCGGAAAGGATGGTTAGAACATAACAATACCCTTCTTCCTACTATAGAGGTGGGAGTGAACCTCAGGGTTAAGATTGGAATAGCGGTGGGTTGTGTGATATTCTACCACATCGCTAATGATCATGAGAGACACTTTGGGGAGGCCGGAGCGACTATCGAGGAGGTCAATATTGCACAGAGTAGCGCTTCCAGTGGCACTGTCGTGGTGAGTTAACACACTTCATACTTGCTTCATACTTGGTACATATTGTACCTACTTCATACTTGCAGTTCATACCTTGACTTGTTCAGAGCACGGACACAGTATCAAGCGACTCAATTCATACCTGACCAGTTCGTGAATTTAATTTTAAGCAGCAGCTCTCAGTAAGAAAGAAAATTAATCTTTTGTTAATTAATTAATGGTATTACTTACAGATTTCACCAAAAGCATGGGATCTTCTGGAGCAGAAACTATTTAGTTTTAACCTTCTGGAGAATGGATATGTAGAGGTATGTTGGAACTGAGTCTGGGAGTTTCTGTCAAATCATAGCTTAGTGCCACTTTCAGTCCAATAAACAAGTAATTTGATCATCGATAATTGACATAATTACTTCAACTCTACTTCTCCAGATCAACAGGAGATCATCTCTCTCCAAGACGATCCAGACGATAATGGATCAGTCTCGGGAGATGTCAAAATCAGATCTCTTTGCAGCAGGGGGACCTGAACCTGAACGATTACGTAGGTCCAGCTCACTGTTACAATCACTCACTGCACAGATCGGTACCATCTTTAATCCGAGAACACAGAATTTTAGTATACAGTACTCTTCGGTTTTACCACCATAATTTGC